>VZTD01005021.1:202818-234010 GCA_013397725.1 Rhagologus leucostigma | reverse complement strand
GGAGCGCCCGGGAGGTGGAGGCCTCCGGCCGGCAGCGACAGGAGCTGGCCGCCACCCTCGACACCGTGGTGCAGAAGGTAGCGCGGCGCCGGGGGCGGGAGGGCGGGCTGGGGACCGTCGGAGCGCTCCGTGCTGCTCGGCGGGGCGGGGGGCAGCTGCCGCCCGTGCAGGGGGGCGGACGCGGGCGTTCGCTCCTTAAATAAGGAGCTGTGCAGCTCTCGGATGGCCTGGCTTGCGGGAAAGCGAACGTGTCCCGTTGCTTTCCCCTCCTCTTCCGTGCTCCCTCAAAGATGCTTTCATGGCATTAGAGGGGCAAATGGAGTCAGGGCCGCGGTATTCCCCATGCCTGCAAACGTGGCCCCAGAGCAGCGAGAAATCCCTGCCAGGCAGCGTAGAGCTGGGCGGGACGGGGCGGGACGAGACCCCGAGGCGGTGGCCGCAGCCCCCAGCTCGCTTTTCCAGGGCTTGTGCCTGAAGCCATTTTATGGAATGCAGCTCGCACGCTGCAGCGGTGCAGACCTGCTGTTCCGAAGGAGCCTGCTGCCCATAATTCTGTATCTTCGAGGCCCGCAAATCACTTAACCTATCGGGGCAGACGAGCTGCTCGTCGCTGCCTGTCAAGTGGGCAGGTGTGCACGTCAAAGGACACGGGGTGGCAGCGCTGTCAGAATGGGGCAGGATCCTGCCTCAGCGTCCCCACACTCTAGAAAAAAGAAAACCCGTGTCAGCTTCACCGAACAGCAGAGCCTGTGCCAGAAACACTGCTGCTGTACCCTGCCTCCCACGTTCCTGCTGCAGTCTCTGGCCAAGGGAGTGAGACTCGCAGTGTCCAAGGCAGTCCAGGACCATGGAAAAGCTGTGAAGTTGTTGGCACAGGATGTGGCTCAAGTGAAGTGAAATAAATGCTCGTTTCCCTAAATTTTTCACTCGGGCCCTTATTAGCCTCCCAGCTATAGTTTCACAAATAGCACTGTCCACTTGGATACATCCTAGAGTGCCTAAAACCTTTAAAAATTGCGTCTGTGATTGCATATCATCAACATACAATTAATCTAATTTCCCGGGAGTAGGTAAATTGGTTGGAAGACAGTATGTAAAGTTATGACTGAGTCAGATCAAAGGAAAGGAAGTTCTTGTCTCGGCTTGACTGTTTTCTGCATGGCAGACCATTCAGATGCCCTGTATTCACCGCGAGCTTGGGCCTGGCCTGCCAATGGGGGGACAGGCACTGGCAGAGATCTTCTGGCTGTTCAGTGTTGCTTCCAGAAACACAGTGGCCTGCATGTCTGGAGATTATATTGTCAATCTTGGTGTTTCCTGTCCCATACAAGAAGAAGGAAAAGGAAAATTCACATCAGCAGGGGAGAACAGTTGTAACCTTCAGGGCTATGGGGCTGTTTCTGAAGCTAATTTTAAACCCTGTGAGTTTTCCTCACTGATGACAGGAGAGTGATTTGAACTAGCAAAAGTAGTTGTTTTTTACTGATTTTGAAGCCATTTTTATAGACTGTTTGTAAGAAGGAAGAAATTGCAGTGGCAAGATGTAAAACTACAATACACAAGTGTAGAACTCAGATGTACCTGCAGTGTATAAGCCCTTCCAGTCAGAGGAATGGGTACAATTTGCTGCCTTCCATCTCCATGTCATTGCAGAAAATCATAAGTATGTGTTACATATTCTAGGAGAGGAGTATATAACAGAAGTTTATAAATAGTTGGTTTCAAAGACAACTGAAACTTACTTGCCTGTGTATAGCTGATGGCTGCAAGAATAAAAGGTGGGGGAAAGAGATCACAGGGTTTCGATGTAACCCTTGAAAGCTTCGGTTGCTGTGGTTTGGTGACACAGGAATGTACTTGAGGGAGAGGACAGCAGGCTGTATTTCACTGCTTTACAGAGGTGTAGGATCCTGCGTTGTACTTGCAGAGTGCCATCAGCACCGGCTGCTGTTGTGTGGCTTTGCCCTTTGTCTTTGACTACAGAGAGCTTCTGTCAGGAGTAAGCATTATATAAACTCATCTGCTTTATACATTGAGGAGAAAGGAAATGATGTGGAAGTTTAGTCTTTAACATAGCACCATTCTCAGAGAGGCCAAGGTCATTTGGTGTTTAAACACAAGATAGCATGACCAGTTACAGAAAACAGTAGTCATTGGCTGAAGATACATTTTTATGTACTATTTGTGATGTTAAATCTTTCAAGGGCTATGGCGTCAAATCTTACCAGCCATGAATGCCATAAAGGTGAAGTCCACATGTAGGTCCACGCACAAACCAACTGCTTTGAAGCTGTGAGTTTTTCCCCCTCTTGTGCAAGGGTATTGCTTTGAGTCCTGGTGGCTCTTGGTTAGGACAAATCAAATTAGAAGCTGGTATAATTTGAAGACCCCAGTCCATTTTGTTATACCAGAGCTCTCTGGTCTTCAAGTGGCTGGCGCAGATGGGGAATAGCTTCAACTTACACCATGAGCATTGCCTGAATGCAGTGGAGGAGCAGGTATAAGTACTTCCACTTTGTGAGGGGGATCCATCTCTGTCAGTCATATAGTTGCAGAGACCCAGCCCTCTGGAGAGTTCTGGCTGTTTCTGATTTCTTAGACTAAAAAGATAGTTATTTGCAAATATGAATTTGGTGATTTGGTTGAAATGTGTCAGTGTAATAGGAGGGGGAGGAGAACTTTCCTGTGTTATCCCATTAGATTTCTGACCTCCATTTATAGTGATACAGAAAAAGCTTTCTGCTCTCTGTGGAAATAATCAGAATGAATGACAGCTAAGATGTAATGAAAATGAGGTTGGTAAGTCAGTCTAATGACTGGTGCCCAGCTGCAATGTGTATGGCAGTATTACCTTCTCCATTCCTTCCCCTTAGCTCATTTCTAATTTCCTATGGGAGCAGTAGAGAATACAAGTGTAGGGAATGTAAAGTCATTAGAAACCTTTTTGCTGAAGAGGGGGAAAAGAAGTCATCTGTATGGGTATTCTTCAAACTGCAGGGATCTGTCGGAGCAAGGGCAAGTCTCATGGCCAAACTCTACAATCCTTACAGTGTAGACTTTCATGAAAACTAAGGAGGATTTGGCCAGGGATTTGCAAAAGTACATAGAAATAATTTCTAATTAGAACGTCTCTTAGGTCTTTTGAAAATAATTTCTAGGTTCGGAGTCAGTCAGGGAACTGCTGGAGCCTGCTTCAGTTGAAAAGAAAAAAAAAAAGCAGCTCTCTGTATTTCTTTCTAAAACCGTATAAAATATACTTCTTTCTATTTATAAAATAAAACCACCCCTCCAGCTGTGTATCTAATCAGTAAACATGGCAGCCCATGTGGCATGGCTGATTAATATACCCCTCAGATATAGGGAGTAGTGTGAGGCAAGGCAACGTGCATTACTCAGCACTTGCCATCCTGCCAAAGCCTTGAGGTATTTTCTGTGTGATGGATTCCTCTTGCAGCCAGTGGGAATTCTTACATTGCTTTACCAAGTTTAAGAAAGTACAGCCCACACATGCACAAAAAGATTTCTCCACAGTCTTAAGACTGATGCTCTGCTTGGCCTCAAAATTAAGTAATGTGTGCTTCCCTGGCCTGGATCTTACCTTTAAATGTGAGAGTAAATGAACGTGGTAGCCCCTCACCCCTTGACCTTTTCCCTCTGGCTGCTACTAAAACCAGTTGTAAAGATAGTTTTTGTAATTGGGAGGTTTAATAGCGTACCTGATGCAGTGGTAGGAACTTTCTGTTAACCTGAGCTAGATGCAAGGCAGGCCCTTGGCAGCTGCTGTGCTTTTGTTCTCTGTGTGTACATGCACGCGCCCTGCTCACTGCAAGCGTGTGGGTGAATGCTGGAGTGGGAAAAACAAGCTGCTAACTATTTAGAACATTAAAGACTTTCTAATTTTTTCTAATCTTAAAAAATAGTTAACAGAAAAAATCTCTCATGTTTCCATTGGTGGCTAGGAGCAGCAAAATCTCATGATTACTACTCCCATTCCTCAGCCTATCCCAGCTCTCCCTTCCCCTGAATTTTTCCTGTCGCTCTTTCTTGTCTGCCACGAAACTTCTTTTTCATGGTCAGGAATTGGTCTTTGGTATTCTTCCTGATAAAATCTAATCCTGGCTTTTCTGTATTCAGAAGCTGGTGGTAGATGTTCTTTCGGTTGGTTTTTTGTTGCCCCCTCCCTTTTCTCCCTTATGGACTTGTGGTCTTTAGAACCAGGAATCATGTAGGGGAGGGATGGTTCAGGGGTCTGTATGCAGACTCTGGACACCTGGGTTCCATTTTCACTGCCACAGTTTTCCTGGATCATCAGTGGCAAGTCAGTGAGGCCAAGGACTCTTAACAGAAGATGTATGTACTATAGAGCTCTAAGGCTCTGGATGCTGGGGTTTTTCTGCCTCCCGGATCTGTATGCCACAGGGTCACTTCAGGTATGGGGCATGAAGGATTGCAAGGTAATAATTTCGTTTGGTAACAAGGGCTATAAGGATCTTGGACAAAAAGGGTGAAATTACTGGTATTAACCATGTGTATTTCTGGCCTAGGTACGTTCTCTGCAAACCACATTTGGAGAATTTGAATCCATGATGAAAATTGTTCAGCAGAAGCAGGAGGTTAGCGAGAAGGCTGTTAAACAAGGGGAGAGTGAAATAAACCGGATCAGTGAAGTGCTTCAGAAGCTGCAAAACGAAATTTTGAAAGACTTGTCTGATGGCATTCACATGGTGAAGGATGCAAGGGAACGAGACTTCACATCTCTGGAAAACACAGTGGAAGAGAGACTAACAGAGCTAACCAAGTCTATAAATGATAACATTGCTGTATTCACTGAAGTCCAGCAAAGGAGCCAAGATGAAATCAACAATATGAAAGCAAAAGTTGGTTCACTAGAACAAGCAGATGTATATAAACACGAAATTAAGGTGCTAAAAGATGCTTTTGATGAGATGCAAGCATCCATGAAAATGAAAGAAAAGGACATAGAGACCTTGAAGAGTACAATAGACTCCATGGAGTCTGATGTGTACACTGAAGTGAAAGAGTTAGTCAACCTCAAACAAGAACATGAGAAGTTCAAAGAGGCTGCAGACACTGAACACCTTTCATTAAAAGCTTTACAAGAGAAAGTTCTGAGAGCTGAGGATTCTATTAGGCAGCTCCCTGGCGACATTAAAAGACTCGATGAAGATTTACTGCAAGTTAAAGCCAGCCTCAACAAATGGGAAGATAATGAACTCTTCAGAAAAGCATTAGAAACTTCAGGGAAGAACAGTGAAGGACTGGAGTCTCGATTGAGCCACATAGAAGACAGCCTAGAGTCTCTAACGTCTGTTGCTGCTCAAAACAGTGAAAAGTTACAGTCTTTCCTTTCTAAGGAGGCAGAGTATGAGAATAAGCTCAATACCCTAGAACAAAGCATTACTACTTTCCAGGGACTCTCAAATACAGACATAACTTCAGTCACAGATGTTCTGAAAAATCTTGGTGAAGCACAGACTTTGCTGTACAACGACATGGAAAACTTAAAGAGAAGCATCAGTGACTTGCCATCCTCTGGTGCTCTCCAGGATGTCCAGAAGCAAATTAGTGCTTTGTTGGATCAAGGAAATCTTCAGGCAGGTCAAGCAGATTCTCAAGGCTACCTTGAAAAATTTTCTTCTATGGAAGGCTCTGTAGATGAACTGAGATCTTCTGTTAGCCAGGTTGATTCTGATTTGAAAATGATAAGAACTGCAGTGGATAGTTTAGTCGCCTATTCAGTGAAAATTGAAAATAATGAGAACAACTTGGAGTCTGTGAAAAGCTCAATAGATGACCTGAGGAATGATCTGGAAAGGTTGTTTGTGAAAGTAGAAAAAATACATGAAAAAGTTTAGGCAGCGGTGCTCCTTGGGCAAATAATGAGTTAAGGAGAATAGCTTTTGTATGCCCCGTTTTTTACTCTTTTTAAAAGCAATTTGATACCTCCAAAGAGAATAAGAATACTTTAATAATAGAGACAGTTCTGCTTATTTCCTTTATTTCTTTTCTGTGTAGTGTTTTTGGAGTTTTTGTTGTTTGGTTTTTTCTTTCCCCTAAATTTTGTTCTACGGAAACATGAGTTTAGCTGGGGGTTGAGTTTCTTAAGGGCTCATCTTCTCTATGAAGTTGTACCACTGTAAGTGTAGTGGTGTAACTAAGGCACTACCGCCTCCTTAGCATGGGCACATATTTAATGGCATGAAGGTGTTTCACACTGACACTAGATAGCCCACACAGAAGGGCTACACCTCTTCTGGCACCCAAAGCATACTGCCGCACTCGTGGAGGATTTTACTGGTATGTTTTGGTTTAAGAAATAAATGAGCAAAACTACATGCTATCTTAAACTGTTCACTGTGGTGAACTTAAGAGTGGAGCAGGTGTGGAGCACCTCATCTGTTTCCGCAGTTTGAGACTCAGCTGTGTGGTCGGTTCACCAAGGGTCAGCTGAGCTGTAGTGTGTTTCTGTGAGACTTTAATCTTTACCAAGGAACTAACAAGGTCTGAGGTAAGTGGCACTGCCTGGGGCTAAGGCCTAAGAGGTGTTCTACCACATGGCTGGAGAGATTCATTCTTTGTGATCACAGGCTTCTTTGCCAGCATCTTCAGCTGCTGGTGCAGAAGATCAGTGCTTAGAAGGGACATCTGAAGGATGGGATTAATTTCAAGAGGGTACAGTAATATTTTTGTCATACTTTTAGATTGTTTATGTGATTAGGCTGTGTCTTTCTTGGAAAGATCCAATTTGGTCTTTGATACGGGATTTTTCTGTAAAAATTATCACAAATTTGAGGAAAGAGAAGGACCAAAATTGCACCTGTTGTGTTCCATATATAACAAGCATGCTAACAACAGCAATAATACACTCCAAAACACACAAGAGGGAAAATCACCATGAAATCAGCAGAATTGCTTCTATGGCATATACATTTCCAAGTTTTCACACAGCTGACAGTGACCTGAACTTTTGTTATGTATTCAGGACTTGGTGCCTGATTCTTGTCCTGTTTTTGTCACTAGGTGTCTGGCTGGGGCAGTGGTAGCAAAGGATCCTTCTAGGAGACCCACTCTAGGAGAGTGAGGAAGAAGTGTCATGATTCTGTAGATGGTCTTTTAAAAACCACTTTCTCGTGGAGCTTCTTTGGTTTTCTGTCTTTTTGGAAAGGATTTTTAATATCCCTCCTCTTCAAGTTTACTTTCGAACTTTATCCAAATAATTGGTAAAGAAGTCTGCACACGGATACCTTAGAAATAGGCCATGGGCATCATGCCCACCTCAGCCTGGACCAGACAGATCCTTGACTCTGTTAGATGAAAAATTCCTAGAAATAGCATCTCCCAGAAATGGGAACAGCACAGGTGAAAAGGAGTTCTCCTAGGTAAATAAGATACTGAACCATATCCAGTGTTGTTCCCACTGTAACCAAGAAAGAATTGCTGACAGAGAAAGAGGGAGTCATGGCATTAAGATAACTGTTGTCACTGTTGGAACTGCACTGTTCTTTGTTGACTTCTCAAGTTCTTGAACAATGTTGTTTAGGTTACTGTGAAATGAACTGTATGGCTTATTTGCAGTATTTTTAATACATAATAAACATTTGGAATATTCTTTGCACCTTTTTTTTGATTGCTGCTTGCTTATTGTTGTGTTTCCCAGGGTGCTTCCAGTGGAGTACAGGGCTTGGGGAAGCACCAGGTGTGCTGTAGCCCTGTTCTTGTTCTCAGCTTCCATGGGGGAATGTGGAGGCACTCTTGCCTGCTGTGGTTACAAGCCAGCTCTTGGAAGCAGGGTTTAAGTCACATCAAGGTGTTGCCATTGAACAGTGGGCTTAGAAGCCCGAGACAGTGATCGTGAGGTATGAAATGCCTTATCTGTGCCATGAATGAGTTCTGTGCCAGACACTGCCAGCAAGGCCTCAGTAAGACTTCCTCACTGCCCAAAGCTTGTAGAACAGAAATGACGTGCAGAAAGAACCTGTGTAATATTTCCACAGTGGCTGCTCCTTTTGCTTAGCTTGGAAATGCTGGGCCATCAACTGATACCATTCTCATGATGGGTATCTGCCTTTCAAAAGTTTGGGAAAGGGTAATTTCAGGAGTATAGGCATCATCATATCCTGTCAATTCTTGAGGATAAAGTCACAGAAATAGGTAATAACTCTTTAATTAAACTATGTATGCTTGACAAAGCAGGTGAGCACCCAAGCCCTTCTGTCTAAAGATATTTGATATAACCTGTTGGCAGCAAGTTGGCTGACAGCATGCAGTGACTTTATAGTAGCTGGAATGATGCATCAGCTGTGTGATGCTGGAACTTAGGCTGTAAAGCCAGCAATGCAGCTGGGCTGTATTTGATCTCAAAGATTAAAAAAAGAATTACTAATTACACTCCTAGTAACTGAATTTTTATGGCAAGCTATTGAAATTATTTATTTCACTAAATAAGAATAATAATCTCTGTAAATAATAACACGTCTGGAAACAGGCACAGAGACAAGGATCCCTTGGCAGGCTGGTGGCTCAGCTTTTATGGCTGGTTTGACATTTTCATCCAATACAAACATTTCCTAATTTCCTCATAAATGCTCACAGAGCACATACAGACCTAATGCTGCTCTTTACTTTCATTCTTCAACTTTGTAATAAAGCAATGGAGAAGGTCTTAAGCAAGACAGACTGTGTTGCCGGTGCTCCTTTATACTACTGGTAGTTCATCAGTAACATGCTGTTACAGTAACAAATTTCAACATAAATTGTCTACCTGATTGATGAGGTATTGATCGGACCTGTTCATTAACACTTGCCTTCATTTTCAGCTCTCATAAATGGAGAAACCATTACACTGAGGCACTGTGGACTTGATCACTCTTGAAAGGGCTTGCCCAAATTGCTGCGCTGGTAAATGTGATGGAGATAAATCTTGGGTTGCTGCAGAGACTTCTCCCAGTGGAAATTCAACCACTGCCTCGAGCTAAATTGCCAAGAAGGGCATCTGGTGGCCTAAATGTGTGTTTTGGAAGTTTCATTAAAGCATGTGTTAGTGATTTAGTATTTTTACTACCTTTTTTGACACAGCTCAGCTGGTACCGTAAACAGAGCTGCAGAGAAGTAAAATTACTACGGGAAGAGAGTCTGTCTGAGATGTACAAACACCGAAGCAGCCAAAAAACACCCAGTGTGACCCTTCTGCTTGGCTGGGCACTGCCAAGGGTGCTCTCTGTCCAGTTTAGAGCACTGCAGGAAAGGAGTGGCTGGGCTGGAGAGACTCTCCAAGAGAACAATGTCGATGATGGGAGGTGAGATGTTCCAGGAGAAGAGACTGAACAAACGGGCCTGTTCAGGCATGGACAAGGGGAAGGAGGATGGGAGGGGAAGGAGGAATGAAGGGAAGATCGAACCCTCTCCGCTCCCGAGGCTGAGGGCGNCGTCCGTCCGCCCGTCCGAGCCGCTGGAATTCCCTCCCGGGGCAGGGACCGGGAACATGCCCGGCCTGGCGCACCCAGCTGGCAAAGGCCAGGCGCCAGGTGCCCCCGCCTCCCTTTCCCAGGTCCCGCCGTGGCACTGGCCCGTGTGCTCTGTTTAATGCTCTCCTGCCCTACCACTGCCCCGAAAAATCCTTCATCCACTGCGGGGCTGATTCTACAAGCAACTACCGCTTAATCTGCCCAGTTTTGCCATTTAGCTAATAATGTCCCTGGCTCATCTGTCGTGTCATCACCTGCTTGGTTTATACGTGTTTATGGAGGAGGAAGCTGTGGCTCTTTTGGGTTTAATATCAGCTCTATGTGATACTTAGCACTGTGAGATGCTAATCCCTGTTGCTCCTCTGAGTGCTCGTACATTACTGCCACCCTGGCCTTCCTGCATGCATTTTAGTCATTGTCATCCTCCACCAGCCAAGAGCAGATATTCACCAGTGTCAGAGATGCTGGTTCAGAATATTTACACTCAGGACTTTTTGAACACCTATTTGTAAATTCTGGCATGAGGTCAAATAGCAAAAAAAGTGATTCCTTTGGCAAGAACCCACTTAGTCTAACACAGACCAGGGATGCTTGAAGGGCAATTCTGCCTTGGACACCAAAGCAAGAAGTGTATTTTCTGCTTGCTCACATAGGAAAACCTCTCCAGAGTCTCTAGTATACAATCCTTGCAAGCTCCCAATATAATGTAATTTCTCCAGAGTCAATGCTTGCTCATGCACTTGGAAAAGTAAAAGAACTTTATGTGAGCAGAGCTTGATAATTCCTGCATTTAAAATGCAAATACCAAACCCCAGAGCTACTCAGAGTTAATACAGCATCACAGTTGTAGTTTGCTAGACCTCAGACAAAGAGATCCCTGAACTCTGCTTTTTTTTGCTTATGGAACAGGTGTTCCCTTGGCTGCCACGGATTTGCAAATAGTACATTTCAAAATATTTTCCAAGATGATGCTACTAGATGCTGCACTTAGCATCAAGGGGACAAATCTTTTCTCAAGTGATTCCAATTTCACTGTGAGAGGAATAAAAGCCAAAGAACCAATTTCTCATTTTACTGCATATCCTGTTTAGAAAAAAAAAATAGTTTTGAGGAAACACTTAGGACACAATTAACTCCTGCGCCTCACCCTGGTGTTCATTCGCAATTCTAGAGGAAGAAGCTTGTTCAAATAAGGGTGGCTTTGTTCCACGCAGAAAGACTTTCCTTTGGCACTCTCTAGATGTAAATATGTCAAATTCCAGTGGATAATCCTTTCCTGTCAATACTGCTTAGGTTGGGGTTGGGATGGAATCCTAGAGTTATGAGTAAGGATGGAAAACATAACAAGTGGAGAAAGAATCAAGGTTACCTTAAAACTTTTGAATTTTTTTATTGCTCTGACTTTCAAAGTTCTGATCATTTTTTCTTTTTCCCTTGTTTCTCCCTTTTTACCAAACTTCTCAACTGAATATACATAGCAGGGGGATACAGAATATTACGCTAAGATTTTAATTGATTTACAAGCAAAAATTTGAAGTCACAAGCAAAACCAAGCCTTAAGATGAGAACTACTGAAGAGCTACTTGTTTAGAGAGAGCACTGGAAGTGACATGATCTAAACATAGGAATTGACACCCTTGTCAGTGGCAGGTAAAACCAAAACTTTGCAGTTCCCAGAGCGTGTTTGAATAGTTCACACTTTGGTGTCACTCAGGCCAAAAAAACCTTACTGACAAGTAGTTCCCCGCCCTGGAAACTCAAAATGCTCTTCCAAGGGAGTGAGATCCAACCTGCAAGGTGGTGTGCCTGTGAGCCAGAGACCTGGGAAGGGCAGCAGACTACCTCTAGTCTGCTCAGCCTGGGAAGCTTTTCTTGGACAACCTCTGCTGAGTGTGCAAAGTCTGTAAATTGAAACAGTGTGGTCAAAAGAAAATTTCCACCCAGATGGGAAACTTAAAAATTACAGAGTGACAAGGGTCCTGATCCAGATCCCGCTGAACTCAGTAGCTACACTCCCCTTTTCTTTCCTGGTATAAAATCAAGGCCAAAGCACTTCACCCAAAGCCACATAGAAAATGTGTAATATACCCAACAATAATTTCCAACACCTCAAGTCCGAAAAATCCTCTCCTTTCCTCTGAGTGCATCAGAGTTGCTGACCAGAATACCTAATAGCTAACAAATCTTCCCGTCCTGAACGAGGCTTTCCTTTTTCAAGATCCCTTCTCAGGGTCTGGACACAGCAGCATAAGAACATTATCAGAGGAGGTAGTACTGGCTTATATGGTTTATGGATTAAACAAATATGGTTTGTGGTGTTGAGGAAGGAGGCTGGGCCTCAGGGCACGTTTATTAGCTATTTCTGTTCAAAAGATTAACAATGTAGATAGCCCAGTGCTCACCATTAGGCTCTTCACTGAGGGACAGCCTTCTCCATGCTGTTGTTTCCAGCTGCCTGGAGTTTCAGGCAGAGCAGCTACCTGGTACATGTTCAGCTGATGCCCTCAGAGATGCCATCACAGCCCTCAGAGCTAGAAAGAAAAGAGACATTGATTGATCTGAATGTGTGCCCTGAGTGAATGAAGCTGTTGTTATTCCTACATCATGCGTGTAACACCAGTGCCCAGAGGTTCAAACAGGTGCTGGATGAGAAGATTTATTTAGGCACCTGTCCACTGGAATGCTCTGGGCACCAAACCACTCTCCCAAGGGCATATTTTTTAGGATTAAATGTGGGCTTCAAGCACCCCATTCTGATAATTTTTGCCTCATCCCCATACCAGATTTCTAACATCGTACATTGATGTCTGAAGATGGTATTGGTCTTAGCACATCCTTTGAGGATTCCACATTCTCAGGGTGGTTTCTAAGAGGGGAAAAAATCCTCTTGGTTCTGCCTAATGTGTTTAGTATTTAAAAATAAGATATGCAAGAAAAAGAGCAGCTTTTCCATTCAGAAAGGAGATATTTGTATTGCTAAAAATAGCCCTACTAAGCTTTTGTGACCTTGAGATTGATGGAAGGATAATTAAGGTTTGCCAGAGTCTGAATCCTTACATATAATTAACTGAGGTGACAATAACCTCTTAGAGCCATGCAAATACCTCTGTAGTTGAATGCATTCAGTGATCAGACTGCATTACAGCATCTCAAAAGAATGTCCCAGCCTCCCAGTGACTGCAGTTTGGGGACACTACTGGAAAAAGCCCTGTACCTCCTCCCTAAGTCACTGTGGTTTTAAAGCCACAGCAGCTGTAGAGACAGCAGGGTGACTCCTCATGGCTTCCTCTGGGTTCAGAAGACCCTCCTTGGATTAAGTCAGGCTAGGACACATTGTAGACCTTTCAGGGTGTATTATCACACAAGCACATTTGGGTTATCCAGTAACAACATGGAGAAAAACTTAGTTGTGGAGCTGTGGGAAGTGAGGGTGCAGGCTACAGCTGTCCTTTGTGTCACTGCTCCTTCCATCCACCGTACAGACACCAGACCCCCTGCCCAAAGGAGCTGATCAACCAAAGAACAGAGAAGGACAGAGATGAGGTGTGCTAAAGCACTGAGGCACACAGCAGAGCAGCCACCAGCCCACGTGGCTGGTGGCAACCACGGCACCTGTGACATTTTTGTAATGTTAACTTTCAGGTGTTTCTGCATCCCCTTCTGTCTCTTGTAGAAACACATCTTTCATGTGATATGGTCCAAGGCCTATGGACATAGATAGATCCTCCTCTGTTGATTTCCATGGTCACTGGAGTAGTGTGTGTGTGGGATAGGGAGAGGGGAAGGTGAAGAAGTACCAAACAGAATAGATACCTGCTGCTTTCCAGCCCCTGCTTTCCAGATACCTGCTTTCCTCCAGCCCCATGATATATTTTCCAGTGTTTGAGGAGCTTTATTAGTTTATAAACCTTTCCAAAGCAAAGAATCTTTTATTTCTTCTCTCCATTCTTTTAGTATGGGTAAGGAATACTTATAATGAAGTTGGCAATAGATAGTGGTGTTATTTGTCAAATATAACCCATAAAAATAGTTTCTGGTTCAGGTCAAGGAGTAAGATCAAGGATTTTAAGCATTGCAACAAAGTGCTCCAGAAGTGCTGGTACCTTCATAAATACAAGACAGAAACCACATGTTTGAACTGCCTAGAATTAGTGTATTTTCACCAAAGTCCACAGGAACCACCAAGGGTAGGGTGAGGGGTTGCATTCTTATCTGGTTCGGGGGATCACTACTCACATGTAATCTTGCTGTTGTCGTGGATGATCTGCAAGTGCTTTTGGCAGAGAATTATGTGTCTCACATGACATCTCAGGGACCTGCCCCTTGCAGCACATGTGCTGACTCTCTGCTTATTGTGGCTCATCAGCCAGGTCTTCCCCCAAACCTCAAACAGCTGGAGTAAAGGCTGAATCTATCCAAGAACCCTACTACTTTGTCCTTTGTTCAGATCCTGATTTGCTTTCACTTGCCTTCACAAAGCTCTTCAGTTTCCTTAGGTTGAATATTTCACATTCATTAGAACTGGTATAATTTACTACTTTACCTATAAAATTAATTAAACAGAGCTTCTGTTTCAAATGGTTGCACAGAGCTAAATCTCTGTGAAAATATTTGAACTATAAAAAGAAGCATGTCTATTAAAGAGTTTTTGGAGTGCTGTTTATTGTTCCTTTCAATTTTTTTCATGTAACATTAACAAAAACTTCTCCTCCTCCTGAAGAGCAATGAAATAAATCTAAGTTCTTACAGACTTCACAGCACAACCCACATTCAGGACTCGGTGTGCGTTCTTGCACTGGCAAAAGAGAACTGAGAAAAGATGTACTGTAGCAAGTGAAGTTCAGTGTTTGCATTTTTGCCTGAACTATTTAGAGGCAGCCCTGATTTCAACATTTCCTGGACAAAATCTGGAGATATATTTGTATTGGGATGATGGCTGAGTCTAGAGATCAGCACTTGATTCCTGCAAAAAGGAATCAAGAGTGCAACATGGGAATGTCCATCTCCAGGTGAATCCTGCTCACCTCAGTACTGCTGCTTGCAAAAGGGAAGAGAGTTTCGGAGGGTGCAGCTACACTGTACCTTAAGTGTGAGCCCGAACTTCCTTTATACCTAAAGCATTTGAGGAAAAGCCTGTGCTTGGGAGTGGGGTTAAGTACAGATTTGGGCAGAGGAACCCAGAGGAGCTCTTTCCCTCTCTCCCAGTCTGCATCCAGAAAGCAGAAGCAGGGAATTACTATGGGTTTATACAGGCAAAGAGAGGCTTGAGGGCTCAGGCTAGCAGCTAAGTGTCCCAGCAGCAAGTCAAAACTCCTAGACAAAGTCCTGACGCCCAATTCAAAGTGCTTAGGTCCCCCTGAAGTTTGTACTGAGTAAAGATAAACACATCCTGAAGTGCTTTGTTAATACCACAGGGATGGGCTTGACACAGGGACCAGGTCTGAGAGAGGAGTTCTTCACTACAAATGAAAAAATCTAGTCACTGGGTGATTTATTAGTCTCTCTTCAATGATACTTTTGTTTTAAGAGGGCTTCAGTTACCCTCTGCTGACTGGAATTTTTCATTTATGTTGGAGAAGTATTGCTCCTTGACTTGAAAAATTACTTCCAGTGAGCAATAAATGCTGTGGGCCTCATCCTGTGGCTTTGGGCATGACAGCTCACCACCGGTCACTTTGCCACGGGATCCTTGCCATTCTTTCTCTGTTTTCTTTTTCTTGCCTTATGCTTTACACATGTTTGTAATTAACTCCTCTTTTTTTTTTTCCTTTTCTTTTTTTTTTTTTAAGTTGCCTTGCTACATCTCCCTCTGTTCCAGACTGCCAGCTATGGGTTTCCCTGTATTTAAATCCCAGACATTCCTCATCAATGTGCTTGCTGAAATGCTTTTACTGCTGGAAGAAATCCTTTTCTCACATTGTTTCCAGTACATGTGGTAGAGTGAGTCCTTGCAGTTAACGAAAATTCCCTCCAGGGAAAGATCCTAAGTGCAGTGAAAGGCTCAAGACCACCAATTAACCTGTTTTCAAAAATAACAGCAACATTTTAAGTGTAGCTGAAATTCTTCTAGTACATTTTGATCTTATTTGCACATTTCTGACAATGAAACTCCTGTCTGGCTGTATTTTTGAGTGTCCTGTGCAGTTATCAAGGAAAAAGTTGGGTATTTTGGCAGATCTCTAATGTAGGTTCTATCAGTAAGTTTTTTTAAAACAACTGTTTTCTTTAATATGAGTCCTGGTCTTGTGGAGAATCTTAATATTGCTCTGCCTTATAAAAAAACTTGGTAGAGATCTGTGGGGTCTGTTTGTTCTTGCCCAGCCTTCTCCTGCTCCTCTCAGTAGGCACATTTGGCAAAAAAAAATGCTGTATTTCAAGGCAGTTCAACTCATTTCAAAGTCCAAATGAAACCATTTTAAGGTAGGGCTTTTACTTATCAAAGCAACTCTTGCATACTTACAAACAAGAAAGCAGCACATCGTTACGATGCTGTTATTGTGTAAGGATGTTAAATGTCTGTGAGTAAGCAGCTGTGTGGGACACCTTCCCAGGGCACTTGGGTACAGCAGGGTGCAGAGCTTCATCGCTGCCTGCTCACCCTCCTGCACTGCCTTTGCAGCAGATGGCAAAGGAAAACTGTGGTACCCTTAGGACAAGGTGTATTGCTGAAGCCCCTAATTCTGCAGCTTATTTTGTTGAGATCAGAGCCCTCTCTCATCACTCTGACAGTGTCAATGTACTTTGAAGGTAAAACAATTCCATAGTAAGTCAAGAACTATTGCTGAAGATGTTGGGTAGAACAGGTCTGGCAGTGCCTGTCTTTGGGCTAAACATGTTGATTAACTGCCTCTTGCTTCCCAAGTGCCATAGTGTTCCCAAAGTGGGGCAGAATTTCCTATTTGCTGCCCTAGCAACACACAGGGAAGCCAGCTTCTGTTGACCAAGCTTTCTGTATAAACATGTACAAGTCTCCCCAAGTACAGTTACCTTTCTAGCTGATTTGCCTGTACAGATTTGGACAGATCTTCAACACTTCGATAGTATCTTCTGACAATGCCTGAAATTCTCCTAATTTTTCCTTATATACCCTTATATCCTTATATAGGATAACAAGAGTTGTGCCTGGGGATCCTTCCACAGCCTCCAGCTCAGCTACTGGAATAGCAATGAGCAGTACTCACTCTTAGGGAGTAACCTTGTCTCTTGCTTCATGCAAGATTTAGGCTTCAGCTTTCTGGTGAGCCTTCTTCAAAGGCGGCCAGGAAGAGCAAGGTTGCCAAACCTCACTGCAACCCTAATGGGATTCAGTCATCCAATTCCTCACAGCAGCTGTGAAATCCCACTGTCAGCTCTGTATCTTGTTCTTTGCATAATGTTCACACCCCCATGCTGCAGCCTGGCTAGTCAGTCCCTAGGCAGCAACTTGTCTTTGGTTGTCTTAAAGGACTGCAATTTAGGCTGATGTACCCAAAGGAAACACAGGAAACACATCAGATTAAAGAAGGAAATAAAGAGAAAATCAGATAACAACACTCTTCCTCATTACCCTGAAAGAAATGAGACATGGAGAACAGAAAGAAATGAGATGTAGAGAACAGAAGGAGCAGCCACCAACTAAATAGGTCAGGTTGCCAGCATGAGGCTATTTAGACAGAGATAGCAGGAATGGTGATCAGATATGCAAAGCTTTTGAGATGTAGATTTAAATTCCCCTGGTCAATGGCTCCAGATGTTCTCTAGTGTAGCAGGGCAGAATTTTTTCCACAGTAATCCTGATTTCTCCTCCACGTTTCACTGACCATAAACTTTTCATGAGTGCCCTAAACATGAAGTCTTCAAACTAACACCTGTTGCATCTATTTTTATAAGCTGTGGGACTGATCAGTTCTACAGGGGATTCAAGAATAAAACATATTTAGTAACCACAAAGGTTTTCTATTAGCTTTATGTTTCTTTTCCTTTCAAAACTTGGGACTGTATAGCCTATATGTGCCACCTGCTGCTGTTCCTGTTCGACATAAACTTCTCTTTGTTTTGCTCCTTTAAACTTGGTGCCAGATTCTGCTCATGCTTGTGCCTTTGTAGATTCCAAATAACTCCCTGGGCACTAATGGTGCAATTCTAGGTTCTGTCTAGGGTAACTGAGAATAGGAGCTGGCCTTTTTCGATTCAAATTTACCCTTGATACAACTTCATTGAGGGTGAAGGAGCTGCCATGAGTGTATTTTGGCCTCACTCCCCCACGACACTGAGTGTTTCCTGCAGGCAGCAAATGGAGTGCTGTCCAGCCAAACGCGGTGAGTGCAGCAGGTCACATACCTCTCATAGAGCTCTGGAGCTAAACTGGGTCGGTGGAGGCATGACAGTCCTCACCAGCTACAGAGGGGCCTGTGTTGTTTACGTGAAGCAAGAAAAACATGTGCAAACGCATCCATCCAAACCTGTAACTGGAACTGACAGAGGCGAGGGGAGTTCCCCGCTCTGCTCTCTCATCAGATATCCTCGATAATAACCCCTGACAGAGAAAGCCTCTTCCTGGGCAGCTGCGGATTTAATATTGGTCTTTGTCCAGCCCAAGCAGCTCAGATCTCTAAAGGAGTGGATTTTCTATACAATAGGGGCGGGATGCACCGAAGCGTGAGGAGGAGGCGGGACACCAGGTGTCTATGAATGAGCTAACCAGGAGCCTGAAATGCCTCCGTAGCCCTCCCCTGCCCCTTGTTCTGCCCTTGGACTGTAACACGGAGCAGCACAATGAATCAGTATTAGCCCCGATGCAGCTGCGAGAGGTCAGGCCCTGCACTTTTGTACCGGCATCTTTAATTTAGGCTCCTCAGGGACTCATTTTTTAAACTGAGGAGAGGGCTAATGCTCGAGCTATCAGGGGAAATTACATCAGTTGGTGAGAGGACAGGCTTTTAGGAAAGGCAGCTTGTACTTTAACCTCTCCTACCACACCCTCGGTGTGATGCTTAGGTAGCCTTTTCTGACTTGATCTCTTTTAAGTAGCCTGTACAAAGTCAACAGTGCAGATCTGTTCACCTATTTTGCCACTGATCTTCAGGAATGCAAAAGTTAAAAACCTTTAAAAAGGGAATTGCTTTTGGTGGCACTCAGAGCAAAGCTGAGTCGAGAGACAAAAAGTCTGACAGTAAAAGAGGCAGAGGCAGATGTGTGCTTTTGCTAACTGCATTATAGGGAGAGTTCAGGTTGTCTTCATTCTGGTCTACACTCCTGACTGATAAATATTAAGCCCTTTACTTTGGCTCTGATGCTCTACAATGCTGCCTGCTACCTGCACTCTATCATTTTGTACCTAGTTTTATCAACATGGCCCATGTTATTAACCGCGAGCTGTTTCTCCAGGGAAAATCAGGTTATCCAGCCAACCCATAAGGAAGAGAAGGGATGCCTCATGCACACGGAACAGGCCCCCTTGTCTCCAGTCTTCAGGTAATTAACAAGCAGCATTAATGTACTTCTGGGGGAGGCAGCCCTTCTTGGCTGGAATGGTGGTGGTTGCGACAGTGGCGGGAGGGAAATGCTGGTGAAGGCAACATGGCAATCATTAGCAACAGGAATGGGATACGCACTGGGGAAAAGCATTCACTCTAAGGAGCAGGTACTGGATGTGGGCACTGAACACCTGTTTCCCTTCTGTTTGACACTATGCAAATCTGAAGTATATGTAAAAAATCAGAGGAGCAGCACCTGCAGGAAAAGTACAGTAGGTTAGGAAAGGAAACAGGCTATGAAAGTTGTCATCCACCATCTGCACTGGAAAGCAAAAATAAAAATTTTCACCACTTACATAAATTAGTATTATTCCTACCAAAGTGGAATTACACTAGCATAAAAACAAAGAAAACCAGGTCTCATAAAGAACAACGGTCTCTGGATTAAATCCATTACTGGTGTAAACAAATGCATTCCACAGACCTTAATGGATCATGCCTGCTTGTACACACAGTGAATTTGGTTCATTTTCCCCAGAGGCCTTTTTCCATTTCAAGTATAGTGTGCATGCAGATGGCCAGAGCTACAATGGGGTGTCCAGCTTTGTACTATAACAAGCAGATGACTTCAGCTTGAATGTAGTGCTGTGCCCTGCTGTGATTATATTTTTAAAGTTATACAGGAACAATATTTCCTTTGTGAATTTTGACTTCTAGATCCTCAAGGTAGGATCAACCTCAAGGTTTACCTATCAAGGTAAACATAAAAGGACTTTTAAAATTGTTGACAGGATCCCTGCTATAGCTGTTCAAACAATGTGAGCTTGCATATCTACATACAGACAGGTATGCAGGTATTATTGTTTATATATATATTCGTATATGCATGCTCCTGTTTGGTATATCATGGACACACATGCGCAAATGCATAGAGTTGTTAATGTTTATAATAATCCCTCGGAAATTAGAATCTGCCATGTGTTTTGCCTCAATTTATGTATGTTCCCTCAGGATCAAGCTAGCCTTCTTTTCAGGAGTGCTGAATAGTCACTGCTCCCGAACACTGGCAGCCATGCATAATCACCTCCTCTGAAAACCACACTGAGCTCTCACAAGCCTCCTTATGATGGGTCCTGGTCTGTTGGTGCTTCTCTTCAAATAAAAACATTCCCATTATTTGTCTGCAGTATCATACTGGAGGATGAGTCCAACAACCATACCACTGGCGGCTGCTGTTTTTGCAATGGAGCTGTGCAAAGCTTCACCGCAGGTCCCTTTCATCTTTGCCTGTCATGCTAAGAATTGTATTTTTGAAAACATATCTCTGTCATTGGGAATGCTGAGTCCTTCTGCTGCTTTTCCAAACCGTGGCACCTCAGGCATCTCTGGCTGTGTTGCAAGTTTGCAGGCAGGCAAACAGAACAGCCACTGAGCACCTGCTTTTTTAATTACAGAAGCATTAGCTGGGACAGAAGAAGGTGGCCTTTTATTCCTCCTGGGGCTCTTTTCACTTGGGCAGCCCCCATGAAGGGCAGAGATACCTTTGGTCCCTGCTATTCCTGGAGGTAGAAGGGAGTTAATGTTGCCGTGGCACTGCAAAAGGTCAGCGATGAACACAAGCCTCAGTGTCCTGCTTTTTGGCCAGAAAATGAGCGGGGATCATTGGCTGAGACCTAATGATACCTACAACTGATGAATGCAGCAATTAAAGGAGGACATAATAGCTGAGAGGAGAATTACACCATGTGCCTTTCTAAGGGCTAATCACAACAGACACAAAGGTTTTGCTCCTGCATTCAAACCTGCTTGAATCTGTTTTACACAGATGCAGCCTGATGGTCTGGTCCCAGGAGCAGTACTTTTAGTCTTTCCACGAGTCAGATTTGTGGGTTCAAAAAAAACCTGTGACCAGGACAATGCCAGTGGCTTGGGCTCCTAAGGCGGATGCTTCTTTGCTCCTGAGGACCGTATTGGGAGGCACGTTTTACAAGGGACATCCCAGGCAATCCCTTTGCCTGGAAGTCTCTTTGTAGTGGGGGTGAGCTTGAGCAACCAAGCTGTTACAGGCCTCTCTCTATCATAAGAAGACTCAAGGCAAAGGAACCCTCCTTGAGTAGCAACCCTGAAGGTAGAGCAGCAACAACTTATGTCACATGAAAGAGTTTCACTGATCACTTATCACTGGCAAAGCACAATTTTACACCAGGAGTCTTTCATGGCACCAGGAACTAGCCCCCATCTTTATTTGTGATCATACACCTTTCACAGCTGTTCAAATCTGATTTATAAATTCACACAGATTTTTTTTTCAGGAGAAGAAAAGTAAATTCTGCTAAAAAAGACATTACATGATCTTGCTACCACTGATTCCTTATACCATTTCCCAGTGAAAAAAATTGTCAAAGACAGACCTGTCTCTCACTCCGTGCCTGTAGCACTACTAATACATGCCAGTCCTGGTTTTCACAGCTCAATACATCTGCTCACCCCCACAAAAAACAGATATGCATTAAGGTTTTGTCAGTCTTCTCCTGACAGCTTTGAGTGCAACATATCTAATACTGTCTTCACCCACACTCTGGCCAGCTTCAGAGACATCAATCCCGATTTACATCCAAAAATCATATTTACCACTTACAAGACTGTAAAGTAGTTAGAAAATGTTGCTGTGAGGCGCTGCTGAGGCTGGTTTTGCAGACAGGTTTTTTCCAGTGATGCTCAGCCACTTGGTGGTGCTACAGAAAGGGTCTGCTTCGCTTTCTAAAGCAAAGCAGGTTTCTTCTCTTTCATCAGCAGTAACCAGAGATCACATTAGATAAAGCTGTGGCAAGAAGCATCTTTCTTCCTTTCTTTTATCTCATTTGATTATCGTCATTGCAATGGTCAGTTTGAAATCTTAGACATCTAGCTATTGTATTTCTCCACAGAATGTGTGTGTGAAGTTACAACCTCAGCCAATTCATTTCCCTCTGTCAGACATTTGATCTACGTATTTCCAGTGGAGCTGAAAACTGGAGGAGAGGTGGTGTCCTGGGAGATTTCACCCATTTAAAAATGAATGTGCCCCACACTACGCTTGCTTTTCTCGATGATTCAGCTCTAATTTTTCTTTGTCACTACCACTGGCAGGAATCAAGCAGATTCAAGAACTCACACCACAGTGACACAGAGCAGAGGATGCGTGTCACTTGGTGCAAAACCAGTGAGATCTGGGCAATGACACCCCTTCATCTCCTTGGAATACCCCAGGCATACTTGTAGGTGCCAGCTGGTACACAGGGATGAAAGATGAAACCCTTCTGTTTTATCAAGCCAGGGCAGAAAGGTGATGAAAACCCTGATGGAGCAAGTTACTGAGCTTCATGTCTAGGTCCTAAGGGAGGAAATGTCCTCAACAAGCCTGCTGCATCTGTCCTAACAAGTGAGAGTGGGCTGGGGACTGAGGGAAGGGAACAGAAGGATGAGACAGAAGACTTCAGACAGTATCATGATGAGGGGGGATGCATATGAAGGGAGAAGATTAGTAATTTCCAGCTGTTTTGCAGCAGCATCTGGTTTATTCTAGGCAGTGTAACTGGTGTCATCTTCATAAGCTTCAGTGCTGGCAAAGGCTTCTGTGTGTGGAGCCCTCACGGAGATTAGTACAAGCTGAGGTAAAGTGAGAAGGATTTGGTCTTGCTAAAGCAATGGTAAGTATGCAGAGGTCATGGTGCTCCTCTTATTAAATTTGAGTACTTTTTTCATCTTAGTAACAGACCTTCAAACATGCGCTTTGAAAATAACTGTCCTGTTCTATTAAAAATAAATCTGTTTCTTTCTTATAACACAATTAGTGTCAGCAAAGCATTCTGCAGATCCAAGAAGATTTATTTCTGCATAATTCTTGGGAGGCAGGAAAGAGTATTCTAGTTCTTTAGGAGAGATAAAGAGACACAAGTTTAAAAGTGTTTTTAGGCCCTGGGCCAGATTTTCTGACTGGCCATAGATCACGAAGGAGATGGAGGCATCTCCTCAAACCTCTGTGGACTTGCTGGGGAGGATGGCTCTTTCCTGCAGCTGACATTGCCCAAAATGTTGTGCACTTTTCATTGACACAGGCAAGCTGGTGGCATCAATGTGTTGCCTTGCTTCTCCCTGGGGGATTGGGACTGTATCTTAAGATCTGTGTTCTCTTTTTGGGGTTGTTGAACTGTGACTGTCTGTGGTTTCAGTGCAGGCTGGAGAAGCCTGGGGGTGGCTGTCATGTGGACCAGCTAGCATCAGCTCCAAAGAAAATGACCTGTCAGCATGGCAAAAACATGTTCTCCCACCCTTAAAGCCCTCCACCCCAGGCCTGACACTCACCCTGCTGTGGGCCCAGCAATGAAGACAGTGCTGGAGTCAGAGGGGCTGTCACTGTCCTCTTGGATGACAATGCACGAGGAGCTGGCATCCTCTGCTCCCCTGTGCCCACTACGGGGATTTTAGAAATTTGCAATTCCCTTTATGCTGCATGAGAAGCATAAAGGAAACACAGAGAGCCACAAAACCTTCCCTCTCACGATTCCCTGGCCAGCAAAATAAAATTTTCATGCATAATGAGGCTTTGATCAAGTTTGTCACTTAGCCAATTTGCTATTGATTTAAAGAGTCCTCTCTGCTAGCAAACAGGCATAAAGAATGGGATTTTTAAAAGATCTAATAGAAAATTATATTTGGTTCTTGGGCATCTATAGACAAACAGATTCATTTTCCATGTAACTGCTCTTTGTAGTTTGCTGCCTGAGAATTCTGGGTATGTCTTTTTCCTGTGAAAGTCATGCTGGATTGTTGGTACACATCCTAAAGCCATAGTATTCTGTTTACATCTTTCTAATCACTTGCCATAAAATTATTATATTACCATTAACTTTTTTTATTATTTGACCTAATTTTTTTACAAGTCATAGAAAACACTATTTTCTAAAGCCAGGAAATGGCTGCAGACAAATGAAAAGTAAACAAAATAAAGCTAAAGGAAACTGGCAGTCTCTGTGTTGAATCTATTTTCTAATTTAGTATTGTTTTGACTTTGACAAATTAATGATCACTGAAGGAAAAATACAGCCAGTCTTACAGCTACGAATTCCAGTATTTCAGTGGGAATTTAAAGGGAGGTGGGGAGGAGATGATTTCTCCACGTCAGGTTGCATCCCTACTGTGGAGCCTGTGG
This sequence comes from Rhagologus leucostigma, assembly GCA_013397725.1. Classification (NCBI taxonomy): domain Eukaryota; kingdom Metazoa; phylum Chordata; class Aves; order Passeriformes; genus Rhagologus; species Rhagologus leucostigma. Next base: position 209,879 of record VZTD01005021.1, on the reverse strand, counting down.
CAAGGTGTGGAGTTGTCCACTATTCCCTAAAACACCTCCAAAAGGGGAAAGCACTGCCTTTTGAGAAGACATAATTCAGTCCTTGGTCCCCTTTGTCTGTGGAGGGCAAGGAGGTTACCAGGCAGCCTGCAGCACCTGTGGGCAAAGAGGGAATAGAGAGCCATGTTGTCATCTATTCCCTACAGATTTGTCTCCCAACAGGAGTCAGGTGGCACACAGTCCCCATTTGCCCACTCGATTTGAACCGCATACCCACATTGCCAAGGGAAGTGATGCTTGTTATCAGTCAGATATAACAAATGCTGTTCTGTCTGATGGAGTACATGGTATATCTACCATAACGTGGTAATGTCTTGGGGTCTATTTTTGTTAACTGGGCAGCATTTGCTGTCATTTTCCCTGATATCTGCTAGTCAGTGACAGTCTTGGGGAAAGGCTTGTTCAGGTGTATCCAAAGGTATGAACATCTGGTAACTCACTGGTGTCACATGCAACGTGACTTTTAGAAAAACACCTTGCACTTAATCTTCTTCACTCTAAAAATTATGTATATTTAAGAAAAAAGAAAGATACTTATATCTGTGGGTTTTTTACTTCCTATATTATTAGAGCAGCTTTAACCTTATATTCCCAAGAAGATGGGTTACGCATCAAATAGTGGCATGAAAAGAGCGATACAATCTAGACACAGATCCACAGACCTCAACATCAAAACAAAAATCTTGTGCAAAACATACTTTTGGTTTTCTTCATCACAGGCGTCAGTGCAATGAACACCACACAAAAGCCGCAAGTGAGGCTAATACCTCTCTCCTTGTAGGATCTACCCAGTGGCTGTGATATCTCCATTCAATCGGACTGGGCAGGAAATCCCAGAGTCCTGGAGGGATGTATCTGCCCCATCTCATCCGTGAGTCATGCAGGATGAAGAGGTCACAATAGCAAAAGTTCATGCTTCCCCATTATGTTCCCACACAAACATCTCGGAGCGAAGGCCCTGAGGGCGCGCAGCTCCCCGGCACAGCCCCCAGCAGGATGACGCCTGGTCTGTCACCACCTCGGCTGCATTTCACTCCCCCCTCTCTGCCCCAGCTGCCTCCCAGCCCCAAACCAACCCAAACCAACCCATGGCTGCACAGCTCCACCCTTTTCCGCCACAACCCACAAGTACCACCGAACACCACCTGTGTTTACAGGATAAGGACCTGTGGTTTCACCACCAAAACCCAACAAGAAGACACCTTGCTTGCCTGCACTGTTGCACTGGGTGAGTTAGGGCTAGAGGAATTGAGAGATGGTGGATGGAGATGACCACTTGTGGTGATGCGTGGGAGGAGCTGGTGAGTATAAGCTATGCTGAGAGCAGTTTTTCCCGGTGTGGGAGCTGGCGGTGGGCAAAACGGGCTGGGTGCAGATCTGGCTGCCTGCACACGGCCTAACGGGCTGATGGTGGAAAGCGATGCCCTCAGTCAGTCTCTCAAAATAAGGGCAAAAACCAGAAACAGCGTAAGGGACGGAACTGAATGCAAAGAAGGGAAGCGATGACAGGATGGGAGCACGCTGCTGAGTGACTCAGCTATGTTTTAAATGCCTTTTTTTGCAGTTTGCATTGCTGGAATGCACAACCCACCGACCGTGATCGAACACAATTCTCTGCTCACAGTGTTGCAACTTGTATGAGAGTTTTAATCCTGAAAGGATTAATGTGCAGGGAGAGCGAGGGAGCTGGTAATTTGGATTGTATTGCTAACATATTTAATGAAATTAATATAAAGTAACACAGTAAACACACCATCATAATTTTACTGAAAGAACGTCTAAACTGAATGAGAAATAGGAAAGCAACAGAAGAAGGCATTGTGTGTGCTCAATCCTTCTTGAAGCTGTGCAACAGAAAAGACGCTGAGCCTCAACTGCTACATTTCAGTTTTGTCTCCTGTGCAGTTCAGGATGTTTCCTCTCACTTCTCTGGTTTTTGAGGGCCCCAGTGTAGCAGTTACAGTTGGGAGTTTTGAGGAAATGTTGACTGTAGAAAAGCAGATTTTTTATGGATAAAATCATGTGACGTAAGCATACAGGTACAGATGTGCACATGTAAATGAATTTTCAGACCTGGAGATGTAAATTGAGCAGGTGACTGCTAGCTTCTGTGCTATGAATATCCCCATAAAACATATCAAGCAGAAGAAGAAATTAACAGTATTTCAGGTAAAAATTATAACATATTAATTGTCTAAATTCTTAATGAAAGCCACAGAAGCAAAAGCTTGAGGCTTGGAAATGGAATTTTAAAAGATATTTTATGGACATACAGCTCCTCTCCTATTCAAAGTCTTATAGTCTTATGAAGAACCCCAGTCTCAATTCCAGAGTCCTCTCCAAAAAGGCATTACAAATATTCCTCAGTTTCTTCACTGCTCATAAAGCTCTATAATGGGTCCAGGATCCAGACTGAGAGGGTTTAATTTCACTTAAGTCTTTATTTTTCCTATTGCATGGACATCTCAAGAGTCCTAGAAGCAATCAAAGAACAAGAGGAGACACATGAATTTAGATGGAATTTTATAACCTCTAAATCTGGGCCCTGTCAGTGATCATTACTTGACTGAAGTATTGTTTTAACAGTGAACTGACATCTCTGGATGCAAACAAGACACACCTCAAAAGACCACTACTTGTCAAGGCAAGGTTTTTTTATATGGTTCACTACAGAGAAAATCAGCATTACAGTCTTAATCCTGAACTTTCTTGACTCCTGCAATTTTCACAAAGCATGCAATTACAAGGATTGGATGTAGATAATATACAGATACCTGCCACAGCAACCAGATGGATGCCAGCTGTCTCTGCCAGTGCTGCTTTCTAAAGGATAATCCCTATCCTTGAGTGGAACACATTAACATGCTTTCACTTCATCAGACCAAAAAGCTGTCTCTCAGCAGGTACTTAACACAGAAGAGATAGTTCCTCTGAGAGAATGTCCTCCAGTTTCACCTGCTAGTATCTTCCAATGATTTGAAAATCATGTCACCTTTAGATTTGCAGTCTGGACAGTGCTGAACACTTTAGCTTGGTCCAGCAAATGCATATACCTACACCTAGCTTGATCATCAAACACAAGCAGTCAAAGCAACTCAATTGACTTAACTAAGGTTACATTTTTCTCCATGTATAGAGTATAGAGCTCAGCAGAGAGGACTGAAACCTAAGGGAGCAGCATATTAGTATCCAAGATCACATGTCCATTGCATCCAGAAATCCCTTTAGTACTCATTTCTCCCCTTTCCCCTATCTCACACTGTAGGAAACTGTCAAGGAACATATTCCCTCTCTTCAACACCCCTGGAAGCCGATCTCTGTCAGGGTGGTAACAACACTGTTAAACAATTCACAAACACTGGAGAATGCTGAAAAGCAAAAAGTCTGAGTACAGATGATACCATGTCACCAAGTTAAGTTGCAATATGCATAATTCTTGCACAGAGAGTACCTGGCCTCAGTTTGTAAATTAAGTATTTTAGCAAGTATTTTTGAAATCCGGTTTTGTTTTGTTTTTATTTAGCTCAATACATGGAATGAATTAACATCAGCTCTGGGAAATTCATGTCTCATTACAGAAGCTGTCAATTTCTTGAGGAGCCCTAAATATTTGACTGAGTTCTATCAAGTGAGTGGGCTTTTTTATGCTAAGTGTCTCCATGCCAGATAACAAATAAGTTGTGCTGTTTTGGAAGTTCATGGCAAAACTAATCCTAAAAATGCACTGAATTTTTAAATATTTTTTACTGCTCGCATGTTACAATCTTTTAAGATTATTTTCCAACCCACACTGACTTCAGGAAGGTAAGCCTACTGAAATCAATGCCTTTTTGTTGTTATTGTGATTATCTGTATAGTTTAGATTTGGTACAACACATCCTCCAATACTGTTTTGCAAATTAGAATCCTAATCCTATTTCCTTTAAAGCTGGCTAGCAGAAGTCTGATGGTTTCAATGGGAGGATAATTCCTTTTTGTGAATAAGGAAAAGCAGTTACGTAAAATAATACTGTCAGAAATGAACAATTCCCTAATGGTGTCTATAAACTCAAAGAACTAAAATTCTCACCAAATGTTTGTCTCAGAAACAATGAAACACTACATGTTTTACATGACTTGCTAAAAATTGAAAGGAAACATCTATGTATGTTGGTGATACATTCAAACATATGTATACTTCTATATTCAGCATCCTTTCCAATTATCATGGCTATTGCCTTTGAGCACAGAAAGTTTCTTTTGTCCATTTTTAATTTACATATTTGATTTGCTCAGTGCCCACTGGCTTCACATTTAAGAGCATGGAAATTTAAAAGGAAAAGTGGTATTTCTAATGCTACATAGTACCTGTGCTTATTCCATTACAAAATCGGCAGTTTTGATTTTGGAGTTTCCAGTATTTTATTATGCCGTCTATCTCTCCAATCACAATATATAGCAATGATTTATGACATATTTCCTTGAAACTGACGATTTCCATGAAAATGATGATGTATGCTTCTAAGCAGTTAGAAGGGAACACTCCTGGGAATATTAACAATGCTCATGAGTACAACATAATGAAACCTATTTTCATCACGGGCATTCATGCTTTTCTGCTATTCAAGAGGCATAAAGGACCTGAATACAGGCTATACTGAGTTTCAGCCTGAGGAGAGCTTCCAGACTGTCTGACAACCACAGATGGACACTTCTCTGCTGCCTCTGGGAGGCCCGAGCCAGTCCTGAGCTGCTCCTGCAGCAAGGTCAGCCGGCACAGGTCAGAGCAGGACCGGGGCTGCTCTCCTCTTTGGTGGGACTAGGGCTTGCACTGGACATGCAAAACCACCAGGCAGTTGTCACTGTCATCTTGACAGACTGCTGCACCCTCGGCAGTCTCTGCAAGACTGAGACTCTGATTTAATCTATTTAAGTGAAGTTGCACAGAGGTGAACACATGCCAGGACAATTTTTCACTTCTCCTGGCAGTCAAGGGCACCCTTCATGTTCCCTGTGTCGCCAGCCCCTCTCCTAGGTCCCTCCTGCCTCTTGGTGCTGCTGCATTCCCATTCCTGTGCCAGTCCTTACTTGCAGCAGGTCTGTCCTGCATTCCTACACATGGATGTCTCTTGAGGCATCCCCTCAAGTGTGAGAAGAGCTACATGAGTGGGTTTCAAACCAGGGGCATGGAAGGCAGCCAGGGCAGCAGCAGATGTCCCTCTGTCCCTCTCCTGCATGTTCAGGGAGCCCACGCATTGCTTTATTCTGTGCCGGCTGGGGGGAATGCAGTAGCACTTCAGAGCATTAAAATAAAACAACATAAACATCCAAGCTACAAATGTCATCTTACTTCTTACAAAGGGAAGGCCACAGAACTTTTGTCCTTTGCACATTTAAGATAAAGGAAAGGGGCTACAGGAGGAAAAGGTGTGTGCTTTTTTTTTTTTTTGTAGTAACAGAGTGAAGCTTCCCTTACCTCTTCTGCTTTGGAATAGCCACTTTGTGGTGCACTCTGTTGAAGAGATGTTAAATTTCAGGCTCCCAGGCTTACACCCAAAATCAGGCTTCCCAAGATCAAGAAACCAGCACAGGAGATGTTTCTTCTTATTGCTGCGGGATTCCTTATGTCTTCTTCAACCCTTGTGACATGGTGTTGGCTCTTGCCAGAACAGGGTACTGCACTAGGCAGACTTGCCTTGAGCCAGCTGGACACTTCTGCTGATCCTACAATTCAGGTGTAGTGATGTAATTACAGAGAAACTTCTGTTTTCAAGTTCAAGTCAGAGAAGCTAAGGCTGCAACCTCAGGGCAGAGTGTTCACGGTCTCAGGAAGAAACCTTGCAGAAGCCCAGCTTTACACAGAGGCCCAGTGAGTTAGAGGAACCAAATGAGAATCCTCACCAAAGCTGGTGCCTGGTTATCAACCCATCACCTTGACACTCCGGAGTTAGTTACCTTTGACAGACCTGAGCCTTTGCAAGAGCCAGCCAGTGAAACTGTCTCAGCACATGGATCAGCTTCTGTGCTAACACTCCCCCAGCAAACCAGAGGGATGGGGCTATCGACTCCTGAAATTCTGTGCCTTGATATTGCTGTGACCACAAAGTGGAACCCAAGATTTCAAAATGTCTGTGCGTTACCCCTGCAGAGCAGAAAATTCCAGCTGTAACCTGCCCCTTAAGAACAGTCAGTGGGGAAGAGACGCTGAACCAGGCCTCTCACTTGAAAGCCTTTGTGTTGGTCCAGAAAACTGGCCATAGTGGTGCATGCCAGAACAATTCCACTCCATTTCTGCTACAAGAGACCATCTGCCTTCTCTGGTCGTGCACTTGGGGACAGCTTCTTTTCTAAAGGGAACATCTGATTCGTCTTAACCTTGGCAACTATTTTTATGTCTGTATTGGTTTAAGTTTTCAAGCTGTCTTTGTGAAAGAAATAACCCTTACTTTAAAATGAAGAAAGTGTAAAACCAATGCATTCTTTGTATTTCAAAGATCCCGAAAGCAGACACGAGGTGTTCCTCAGCTCTTGGCGCAGATTTGCAAGTCAACCACAGCAGAACTGGGCCCAGGAGGGTTTCTCACCGGCAAAAACCTTCTGGAGCAGGCAAACAGCCCCTGCCCATGCCAAGGACAGGCGGCACCTGGGTGTGCCTCAGTTTTTCTGCCAGTTCCACCAACATGGAAACCCTACAGGAAACCCTCGCCCGCTTGGTGAATGGGGAAAATTAGATGTTTTCTGGAAAAACTTTCCAGACCTAAATTTGGTGCGGGCTCGCTCAAGCCCCTGCCCGCTGTCTCTGCAGGTGCACACGCCAGACCCGCGGGTCCGGTGCCGGTGCTCCGCCTCGCCTCAGCCCGGCCCCGCGGGGCCCAGGGGCTCGGCCCCGCTGAGGCGCCTTCCAGCGGGCCGGGGGAGCCGCCGCGGAACTCCCATCTCCCGGGCGCACAAAGCAGGGCGCGTAGCAGCGCTCCCCACAGCGGCCGCCCCCGCCCGACCCGCGGCTCTGGGGGCGGGGCGGGCCGGGCTGAGGGGCCGCCCCA
>VZTD01005021.1:0-202728 GCA_013397725.1 Rhagologus leucostigma | reverse complement strand
CGCCCGGCGGCGGCGGCGAGGCGGCAGCGGCAGCGGCGGCCATGGAGGAGCCGGTCGAGGCGGCTCCGTCCCCGGAGGTAACTGCGGCGAGGAAGCAGCAGGGGGTGAAACGGCATCACCACAAGCACAACCTGAAGCATCGCTACGAGCTGCAGGAGACCTTGGGCAAAGGCACCTATGGCAAAGTCAAGCGGGCCATCGAAAGGTTCTCTGGCAGAGTGGTAAGGCAGGCGGAGCGGCTTCTCTCTGCCTCTTTATTTTATGTATACAGGTATATATAAGATCAGATTCCAATCCCTATTTCGGATCGGAGCCGGCCGGGTGCATCCCCTCAGGAGCCCCGTCCTGTGCGGGGCTGGCGGGTTGTGGCGAGGCGGGTGCCTGGCGTGGCCAGCAGCCCGCGGGGACCCGCTCAGCATCCCACCCGTGTCTGCGGTCCGGGGCTTTGTTCAGCGTGCCAGCCCTGCAGAGAGACTTTCATCTGGGAGGAGGTACTGTAGTAGCACATTGGTACATTTTGAAGGGGTGTGTTATTATTGGAAAAATAGGGTGGCTTATTGGTTTTGCTCTGTTTTTTACATGAGGATCCACTGTGAATAGTTTTTTTCCCAGTGGAAGTTCGCGTTTTGGAGAAACCTGTCACATCCCCTGGCTAACCAACGCTGCTCACAAAGTACTGTCAGAAGGGAAAGCGTTTGCTTCTCTGGTTAAAAATGCCGTGATTCCGTCATACTTTTGTGACCTGAACTTTGCTGACACCTAAAAAAATTGCAGGGACTGCAACCCACCCGATTGGTTTTTACGATCCGTTTCACCGCTCAGCGGTGCCGGCTGGCTCGAGACTTCAAGCAGCCCGGGGGTTGTCCAGCAATAACTCAGCTTCAGCATTTCCTCGCTGGTGCAGCGCTCCAGCCGGGTGCAGAAATGCAACTGAAGCAATGTACACGTTAGTCAGAATTATTGTCATTTTTCCTTCCCAGAAATACGTAACTATCCACAGAGGGCAGGCGAATGAGAGGCAGGCGTTATGTTAAAGATTGCTCAGAGAAATAGGTGGTTTCCTACAGAGGTCTTCACCCTGAAGTAGACAGTGTTTTCACTAGACTTCATCTAAAAGCAAGGCATTTCCGTGGTGACATTACATTTATCTTTCCCTTTCGGTTGCTGGGGAGCTCAACGCACACCCAGAGGCAGAAGGATCTGTAAAACAGAAAATGAAATTTCAGATGCTATGACTTTAATAAGGAACACTTACTTTGCAACTGAATATCTTTGTGTCGACAGTGAAAATGAGAGTTTCAGCCAAGTTGTAGAGTCATATCATATATGCTTTCAGTTTATTAGCTCATTTGGAGGCCGGCTAAAGAGAAACCAGAGATGGACATCTCTGCACATGCTCACTCTAAGTCCATGACTTTTAAAGTTTGCTGTCTTGGCTGTTTTACAACTTCAGGCTAACAAAAGCTTCAGGGCTGTATTATATGCTAACTATTATTTTTAAAGTAGATTAGTTTTGAGTTGCATTATAAAATGCAGTAAATAAGCAAATAAATTGAAAACATCTTTTTTCAAGGAGTTGAGAAATTAACAAAAAAAAAGGTGACAGTAATGTACCGTGAGATTTGGCTTTGGAAAGAGCCCTCACAGAGGAAAAGATGTAGAGTAGATGTGTATCTCATCTAACTTAACAACACACTAGGTCTTTCCATATTTTGCTAACTATCAAGCTCTTCAGCTGCACAGCTAAAGGATATTTTGATGATATGGTGTGAACTGAATTTATATGGCTAATGCCATCTAGAAATGGAGAGAGTTAAAATCAGAATACCTATGCAATTTTAAATGCAATAAAAATGTAACATTTGCTGTATCAGCTGGTATGTAGAAGCTGAACAAGTCCTTTCCGGGGTGTGAGTTTTTTACTGGAGTAATGCACGCCTTGGCGTGTGGCACTTCGTAATTATTAACTAGTCTGCAGGCGAGTTCTGGTGTAACGTGTCTATTTGAACTGTAACGTCTGTGAGTGTATGTAAAATATCCACAGTTTGTCTGCTTGCAGAATAAAAGCTAGTTGTCAGGAATCCAGCCAGATCTCGGTGAATGGAAAACGCTTCTTGTTTTCTGACAGTTCCCTTGTCTGGCTGTAACAGTGAACACTGATTGCTTTCCGTGGGCGAGATAAGAGAACCGACAGGATGACTAATCAGAGAGGGGCAGTTTTCCTTTGTTTTTTCCACCTCTCTTTCTCTTCCCTTTCCTCTTCTCAGTTCTTACTAGTGGGCAGTGTTTGCATCATCCGTGAGCAGGTTGGACCAGATGCTGCCGTGTCCAGCAGGGGATGCACAGAGCAGGGGATGTGGCCGGCACTGTCTGTTGCACCACATCCAATGCCGATCCTATTGCAGTCGGCAGCGAGAGTCCTAAGGTTGCTCTAGTCCCGGCTGTTTGCTTCCTATTCTGCTACTGGTTTAGCTGATCATCTCTTTCTTTACTCAGTGGTAAGCAGGTATTTGAAGCTGTATGGTAACAGATTGCAAAGCTGGACCTTGTGTTCCCGTTCATCAGTCTTGTTCAGGCAATTCTCCTGTTTGGCCTTTCCACTTCTCTTGTCTGTCAAGAATTTCTTTAGCTGTATGGCATTTAATAAAGAGATTGGCGTGATTAGCCAGGCTTTTAATGTGAAGCACGAACTTTGGATTTGTCGTCATCTGTATAAACAGAGCTCAGAAATGAAACAAACTGGCAGATTTGGGTAAATAAAGTAAAACCAAGGTGAGAAGACATTTCAACGCAAAGTATAGATATGCTTTAATCCTGTGCCATTGGAAATCAATAGCAGGATTTCTGTTGACTTGAATGAAAGTAGTATTTGGCACGTGTTAGCAGGTTACAGGTTTATTCAAATTGTTATTCCTCTTAACTTTAACTTTATTGTCTTTCCTTTTAACGCAGTGGAACGTGATCGTAAAGTTTCCTGCCATAAAGCTCCGGGGTAGATTGTATGATACATTTGGTTTGTTATTGGAAACAACTTATGTGAATTTGTTCAGTAGTTACCACAGTGACTACGGACAGTATTGCATGCTGCATGGAGCAGTTAAAACATTGCCCAGTATATGATGTATGAGGTGCCTAATTTTGCCAGCAAGGTTTCTTCATTAGTACTGTCTCAGTATACACAGTTGTAACTCATGACATTTTAAATTAAGGCACCTGTTAGCAAGTGTAAGGATGAAGAGATGATATCTCAAGCCTGTGAAGTAACACTCATGTTGATGTTTCTGTGGGTGTTTTTTCCACTTCTCATCTTGCACATGTTAAACCAAAGAACAGAACTTTTGTTCATATTATGTATTCAATGTTTGTTAGCCAAGAAATCCACAGTTACACTTAATTCAGCCTTATTTAAGGTGTGTGTTGACCACCTCTGGCTGATTCTGTGCATGGTGCATGAAGATGGTAAATGTTGCTGGATTCTTCTTTGAGTAAATGATTCCACTGGAGTAAATACTCATTAGAATGCAAATTTAAATTACAGATAGGCGTTTTCTGTTTGCCGTTTGCAAAAGCCAGGAAGTTTGTCTTCCTTTCTCTCCTTAGGCTGCACTTGGGAGGCGATGGGGAGTAGTTGCAGGCCCCTGCCTCTCCTCCACCTTCATCTCCCTCTTCCTGCCGGAGCCACGACATCTTTTCTTCCTCCTCACCAGCAGGTGGAGGAAGCACTATTCTCCTCCAGCCATTCCTCCAGAAAGTTAATTATTTTGGGAATTGATGACAAGCAGCAGCCCAACATGCAGAACAGGCACGTGGTGCATATTTGGACAGGCACGTTATGTGTAGTGCCTGCTGTGTGTTATTTATCTCTTTCGCATAATAAGTGCAGGTAGAAGGATGTTGCCAAATGAAATTGGTTTCTGAATCAAAATCTTGTAAAAAACCCTCAAACTTTAAAGGAACCAATCTTTTTATTTACAACTGCAGTGCGAATCTTTGCTTTGAAACAGGTCTGCTTCTTGATGGGTTTGAAGGGTTGCACAGGGTCTTTGAAACCTGGAACAGCAACAGATTACATGAAAGGAGGACCTTTGCTTTGCTGATTGTATTTCTCCATATCATGACAAAACCAAAACATGGATAGCGACAATGACAGCGCTGTCATGTCAGTAATTAAGGCCATGTTGGCCACACAACCATTTGCTTGTTTGTGGTGTGGTTTTTAAGGGTTCCTCATAACAGAATAAAAGTGTGCTCGTGGGTCACTGAGGGCAGTGAAAACCAGGTGGAATGTTTGCCCCAGTTCTCTCACCTGTGCTGCTGCTATCACAGAAAATGTCAGTATCCCTCTGATGCATGTGAATTCTTTTATCTTTAATGCCATATTTCCATTTTTTCCCCTGAGAACTTCTTCAGTTAGCACTTGGGTCACTGCTTCATATTGATTTTTGTCTTGATTGCTCAGTGTGCATCTTCTGCAGGATAATGTCCAAATCTGACACAGAACTGTTTCTTTCTTTTGAGGTTCTTTGTTGCTCTTACTAAGATATCACTCTTTGTTGCAGACACAGGTGTAAGTATGTACACAACACTGCTGTGATGTGAAGTGTCTGTTACAGTACTGCACAGCAGGTTCCTGATTCGTGAATGTGGCTTCCACAGTTCTGATAATATACTTGAATTATAGTAACAATAGCTTGTATTGCTACCCCATTTTATACGTGAGAATGGAAAAAATTGCCAGTGAAAGCCAAAATCATCAGCAGTTTCAGCTAGTTTTGAGTGCACAACCTAACACCTGATTCGTCCAGACACGTAGAATAGGTAACATCAGGGTCCTATGCATGACATCCTCCTGCAGAGCTCAGTCTGTCCTGCCTCCTGGCCTCTCTCTTTACCCGGGGCTTTTGTCCCTGTGTGACATCCAGCTTCGGTCTCCATTCCTGGCCCTTTTGTACTGCGCTGCCTCCCACTTTGTTGTGCGTGCCAACGCGGTGACCCGCGCAGGGCGTGCAGCTTTGCTCCCTGCTTCCAAGCTGGCAGCTGCCAGCAGGATCTGCGCAGCCTGTGGTGGCTGCTGCGGGCACCTCTCCTGCCACGCTACACTTAGGTGGGGCCAGAGGCTCCTCAGGGCAAAAGGGATTCTTGCAAAATGTATCACTTAAATCTTATGCATGTATGTGCATGTGTATGTATTTATTTATTTATTTATTTAAGATGTTCAAACCGAGTTCCTTTAGGGACTTGTAATGTGACTAAATCTGGACAGTGTTTTCATGGTGCTGAAGGCATGTTAGTGAAACTCGGGTCGTCCTCTGCATGCATGGAAATTCTAGATCTGGAATGAATAGAAGTTGGAAAGAGTATATGGGCTTGAAAATAGTTTTGCTGTTAATTTGTTATTTGTTCCACCTTTAACTATTAGATGTGTTCCGAGATTGTGGTTTAAAAAAAAGAGAAAAAAAAAAGCAAACAGAAAAAAACCCACTGGAATTATTCTAATGTAATTCACAGTGAATATTGTGGGCTTATTACCGTAGGAGCTATTACCTAGTTGTATCAAATTGCTACAGTCTTCATATAAACACTTGGATAATTAAAATGCCAAAGAAGACCTTAACATTAAGGGCTGCAGACAGAAATAACTGATTACAGCATGAAGGTCGCCAGGAGAAAGGCACTAGAACAGAATACTAGTTTTCTGCACTGAGAATTTTTGTTGGAGAAGCAGATTTGTTCAGGGGAGTATGGGTCAGTGGTGTGAAAGTCTGGATTAATGACTAACCAGTAAGGGGTTATCTGAATATGTTAGTTTGTCAAATCTTTCACCAAATTGAAGAACAGGATGTTCTTTGAGCTTTGAGGGAACATCATGATAGTCTTTCAAAGATTTTGCACTTTTTTACAGGTGAAGAAATAAAAAATTTCTGAGACTGTCGCTTTTTTTTTCCCTCCTGCATTGGATTGAAGAATTTTGGGCAGATATTTAATTTCCCTGTGTCTCAATGTATTCCTTTCTGAAGGGTTAATATAGGAAAGTTAGACTAATGAACAGGGCACATTTTGGCTTAATACATACCTAGTGTGATTCCCTCTACATGTGAAATTTCACAACAGAATTTGAGCCAATGCTTTTAATGCAGCTTTCAGTTAAAAACACTATAAAATGCCTGAGTGTTTTTACAAATGGTTTCACAGCACCATGTGCTAGAGAACACAAGAGAATGGAAATTGCTTGTACAAAATCTTTCATTAGATATTGCTAAAATGTACTGCATTTTTTAGTGGCATGTGTTCTAAAAATTATTATTATTTTTTAGGAACCACAATGTGGATTTTCCATGTGGAGACAATTACTGTATATATTGTAGTTCGGGGTCATACATGTTGAATAAAACCGTGTGGAATGTGCAGTTCTTGTGAACAATTGTTTATTCTTTACAGAACTGTAACTGTAGTTAGTCTGTGTTTTGTCTGGTAAATAAGTAACTAGAGAGTCTTTGCTGGAGTGAGGAATTGAGAGGAGGCACATGGTGGCCACAGCAGTGTCAAGGAAGAGTGACGATAGTGTGAGTTGAAAACCAGCTCTGCGTATATCAGCCTTGAACACCAGCAGGTGAACGTGTATACAGCCATGGTTATCCAAATGTAGAGCATATGGGACACGTTTCCAAAACCTGCATACCAGGCACTCGGAAATTGGTCAGTGACCTTTGGTTTGACATGGGCATCTGCCTGGTTCTAGTCTCTGCCTCCTGTACCACACTTGTGTACTCTTTATCTACATGAACTGGGATGCTGACACCAAAGCACCTCCTCTTGCCACGCAACCATACTCCTCTCAGTAGGACACTGTTCTCCTTATTGTTGTCTTGTATGTTTTCCTGTAAAAAGTGGGACCAAACAATGTTTTCTGCCACAGCTCTGAATGATCCACTGAAGCCAGAGGTGCAGGTTTGCCTCCAGGCTTGGGGTGGGATAGGATCTCACAGCATGGATAGCAAAAGCCAGTGGTGGCTCCTCCGTGTGCTGGCCGGAGCCTCAGCAACTCCTGACCTGGGTAAGGCTGGATACTTCAGCCAGTGCCCAGCTCAGGTGTTCTGTGTTGATGGTTTGCATGCCACCAGTGATGGGCACATTGGCATGGGAATCTCTGACCTACAGAGAATGTTGTTCTTGTCTCCTCCATAAGTCAGGATTTGTCCCTAAATTGCCCGGGTGTGCACGAGACACTTTATAGAAAAACCTCTTGTCATTAGCACCGATGGGTCAATGTACTTAGGATAGTTGATATGTCAGAGGAAATGTCTCAGATGAAAAGGTCTCCAACTAAATATGTAAATGATATTTGTCAGCGTTTCCCTCAAAATTCTTGCAGCAGATGTGAGTACCATGTGTGTCCATTTAATAATCTAAACTCAAAATAATTTCCACTTTGCTAGATATATGGGGAATAGCTGGGAAGGGCGGGGAGCGAACTACAAAGCAAGGTAAAAACTGCATATGTGTGTTGTTATATTTGATGACCAATTCATTAAAGCCATAAGTGTATCCAGGCTTTCAATAGTGTTCTCCTGCTGTTGCTTCCTGTACTCCCTGGCTACAAAATCAGTCTCTATGGCTCTCATTTGTCTTACCCACATGAAAGACTTTGAGCATCTGCAAGTTATGATTTGAGAAATATCTGCTTTTAAACAGAATATATTTATCACCGTGTCTTCACAGGCAGCATAGTATGTTGTATAAATTAGGGGATCCTAGACCTTTGAACACTCGGAGGTTGGGTGAGGTACTCTGTGTGCGTACTGTGTCTGGCCATACCCATCAAACATCCTGGACCCACACCAGAAATGCCAGATGTTCAGTCGACGTGGAGGCCCTCCTGTAACCTTTGCTGTGTGCTGCAAAGCGTGGAGGGGCAAGGTTGTAGCCATCCCTTGATCTTCCACTGTTTTTTACTTTTATTTGAGCTCAGTAATTTATATATTTTGAGCTATAGACTGTGGGCCAACCCTCAATTCAGTCTGTTAAACTATTGTGTGGTATAAGCTCATTGTGTCCCTCAGCTCTCCAAAGACGGATAGGACTTGCTTAGCTCTGATGGTTTGTGAGCCATCAGTCCTTAAAGCTGCCACTGGTCCATGATGTGATGGAAGTGCTGGGTCTTGCTCAAGTATGGGCTTTTCCAGGCTCTGTCCTTACCGATGTAGGAGATAATAAAATACTTTAATGGGTGTTTCCTTTCACTTGAAAAAAACCCAGTCACAGAGCAGCTGTGGGACAAGGGATTGGCATGGCTGGCATGTGTGAGACCATCCTGGCCAGTTGTAGGTGAACGCAAAAAACACAAAATAAATGCAGGTCTTGTTTTTGTAAGTGTTGAGAAGACAGCTGAGGTGGCTGAGTTTAACATGCCCTTAATGTAACTGTTAATTTCTGGATTCTTCCTCAGCCTTCCATTCTCACTGTCAGCATTTCCCACTTCACCTCACCACACCTTCAGCATGGTGCCCAAGAGCCCTTGCTGTTGGGTCCCCGGGATGCCAGCCTGGTGAATGGGAGGGTCTGCTGCACCTCGTGTGGGGCTGGCTGCCTCTGTGACGAAGCCTCAGTGCTTGGCAGGCTGTGCTTCCCCTGTTGCCTCGCCTTCCTGGGGAACGTTTGCCTGTAGTGATCCCAGAGCCCCTCGGCTACTCTGGCGCAGCAGCCGCATGTGGGACGACTTAAGGCTGGAGCAGTGTCTTTGTTCTGAGGTCTGGCAGCTTGAGGGACTTGCAATTATCCTAATGTGTGGCTAGGCTGTGGAGCTGAGTCAGCGTGTTTGGCCTTGTGCAGCACTGCCTCAGGATAAAGACACTAGTTAAGGGACATTAGGCTTAAAAAAAAAATTATTCTTCCTGCGAAAAGATACCAAGTTCAGGGACTAAATTTAGCTGTTCCTGGGTAGATCAGAAAAACTGGGGTCCTGCTGTTGATGGGGATCTCAAAGCCTTTATATCATGCTTCCTCTACACAATAAGGCATTTGATCTCTGCTGACATTTCTAATCTCTATTAAATGCCTGATGGTAAAAGATATCTCTCTTTATTTGAGGTACCAGTGTTATTTTAAAAATGAGTGTGAATATTTTTTTAATCACAAAAGATAGCAATGAGGGTTGGGTAGAAATACCTTTTTGAGCTGTGTGGTAACTAAATAAATGTTCCTTTTTGTTAAACGGTGCTTTGTTGCTGACACAAAAAGGTTAAGTCCTTTGCACACAAGTCTGACAGGGGAAGACAGCAAAGCATTTGTTAAAGAAACAGTTTCCAAGGCACGTGTTCAGAGCTGTCATTTATTTGCATATTTTTGCCACTCTGCACAAATTAAACATTATGGCTTCCCCAGCAGAGTGCAGCTCAGGAAGGAGGAGCGAAGGCGCCTGGAGATGCCTGGGGACACCTGGCGCAGTGGATTCAGCAGGGCAGAGCTGCAGGCTGTTGTTTTGGTGTGAGGAAATAAAATAGCCTTTGGGAGGAGAAGAGGGGAGAGTACAACCTTCCCATTTGGTGCATGCTCTAATGCCATGTGGCCTGGAACCTGGAAAATTCCTGTAAATACCTGCTGCAGGCTATGCAAGCTTAACTGACCTCTGTAGGGATGTAACTGAGAGATGTTCACATTGCCCTCTTGGGAAGATACATTTTTAATCAGGACTATACATGAGGAATAGCATCCTTCATGCTACTTCCTTTGTCATGTTTTTATTCTCTTCAGGGTACCAAAATGAGGTGAAATAATTAAATGGTGATCTGTGGGTTTAAGCTCCAGCTCCTGTAGGAGCCAGTTGTTACAGCTATGCTTTGGACCTCCAGGAGGTGAGTGGTTTCCCTGAGGTTCATCCAGAAAGTCTGTGGTGGAGCCATGGGGAGAGCCGAGGTCGACCACAGCTCCAGCACTGTGCTGAGCCTTTCCTTGTGTGGGTATAACCATCTCAGGAAAATTGCCCTTAAAATGAATGTGCTCTTCCATGGCTATAGTCACACTTTGAAGGGATGGTGCCAATTTTTCGAAAGCCCACCATCTCTTGTGCCTTGGAGACAGCTCACCACTGTTGAGCACCACTTGATACAACTTGGTCGCTGTTGTGTCAGCACAGCCTGGGAGGAATGAGGGCCTTTATCTGGACTTTGCAGTGCATTTGCATCCAGGCCAGAAACTAGCCATCCTTTCCAACTACAGGGTTTTTTTCTGTGTACAGTTTGAGAGTTTTCTACCAGGCTCTCTGTTTCAGTAAAACAAAGTATTCTCCCATTCTGTCTGGCATTTTATTATGTAAATGTGGTCTAAGGGAACCTGTGATAGGCCTCGTTGTGGGTTATGCATTGCTCACAAGGAATTCATCAGGGAGAAAGATTTCATGCTGTACTTCAACCTCCTTCAAGCCTTTCTTGGATGAAAGGAAAACTCTGCAACCGTGAATGTAACTGGTTATCATTATTGGATGTCATTACTCACTCTGAGCATAAAACAAAAAAATTGCATCCCCTGTTACGTACGTGGGTAAAATGCTGCTCTCAGTTGCATTAACACTTGTAAGCTGAAAAGTAGAGTTCGGCCCTTTGTTTCAATTGAAATATTTGTTTAACACAGGCAAGGACTAAACAATACACTTGAAAGCGATTTCTGTTATTGTCTTTAGAGCAGAGCTTGTATTTTATGAACTGGCTGATCATAAAGACAGCATAAATCATGTAAAGCAATTCTCATTTGCTTTTTCTTTCTTTTTTTTTTTCTTCTTTTTGCAGATGGGGCTTGTAGAGTAGAGTTGCAGTCAAATGTCTGCTCCAGGATATTTTAGTTGAACTGTACGAGTCCATTAAACAAATGTAATGGATTTTTGGAAAGAAGCGCTGCGTGTTTCAGACCAAATGTTTTACATAGAGAACATCTGGTTAGTTTTGGGTGTTTGTATGTAGAGCACATCAGACAGCAGCCGTAGTGAGTTCAGCTGGGAGGTTGCCTGGGATGTAGTTGTAGGATATGACAGTTCAGTTGTTATGGGGAATAATTCCTATGAAGCATTGCCATAAACTGAATGTTTGGCACAAGCAGCTCTATCTTTGTTTTACTGCACACCCAAGTTATTCTTCTTATCTGCCCAGCAAAACTCTAAACACCGTTTAAATAACCCAGTGAAAGCTGGCACCTCAGAGCTGTATAAAAGCATGCCCGAGGAAGGGAAGTGAAGCTTGCTCTGTTTTCAGGGAAGCACTATGGATTCCTGCCTTGGGCAATGCAGTGCGAGTGAGCGATGAATGCAATATGTGCAAATGGTTTTTGGGATTGAGTTGGAAACGATCAGTGTTCCACTGGTGTTGTGTGGTGTTGCTTTGAGCAATGTGAAAATGCAAAACTGGTGAAATGCATGTAATTAGCCTGACATTAGAGTTTATTTGGGCTACTGGAAGAACTTTAACCTGGGTAAATTAATAAATCTGCTTTTACTTCACAGCATTGGAAATAATATATTTCCAGGAAATGTAGGAAATGTAGAAAAATGTCTTATTTGGGAGTTGGTTCTTAAATTATTTCTACAGTTTAACTGAGGAATGCGTGGTTCAAATAAGATTAAAGTTGTAATTTCCAGAGTAGCAATGCAGCTTCCCCTTTCAGGATTGTTTAACTAAAAAGTTAAACAAAGTGGGTTAGGCAGTCTCTTGGTCCGGTCCCTTGTGGACAGCAATGCACATTGTGCAGCACTGCTTTAATAGTCCTGCTCGGTCTGACATGATTTGTGGTATTTGCTGAGATGAGTTTCTGGACCGAGCAGCATGAGAGGGAATTGCTCCTCACTCTGAGGAAGGGGGTATGTCCAAGTCTGTGCGAAGGTCATTGGCAGGGTGAAGTGGGAAGCCTGGGCTGCTGTTGTTACACTACCTAACAGCTTAGCTTCTGGCAAGGGGATCCCAGAAACATGAGTTCTAACTCTCGCTCGTTCAACCAACTCCAGCCAAAACATGTGCCAAAAAAGGTGTTCGTGCGTGTTGAAGAAGGGGGCAACACTCCTGGAGCTCGCAGCGTCTGGGGGAGTTCTTAGGCAAAAGCTTTCCATCCTGAAAAGTAATTGCTTTGTGCTTATCTCCCCTCCAAAGTTAAGTCTCCTCCTACCTACTTAGAGCAACTGCCTGCAGTTGTGAACTCCTCTTCTAGCAGGGAAAGCTGAAATTATGCCTTTAAGGCCGCAGAATTGCTGTACCGCCAGCCACTTAATTGTAGGAAAGCATAATTCATTCCTCTCCCTCTCACATCCATTCCAAGCCCAACTGGCTGCAAGGAGCAAGAGTGTTCCTGTTCCTGTGTTACTCTCTCCACTGAGCCATTAGGGTGGCCCTGGTAATTTACTTTCAATAAATAGAAGGGAACAACAGGAGGTTCCTCTACCTTCAGGGATGTAAATATTTCTCAGAAATCAGAGACGGATGGGGAAGAAATCCTAGCAGACTCCTTTCCTCCTGCTGTAGTAATTCCACCACACTCCGTCATAAATTCTAAGATGGTCCCTTCCCAGAAGGGACCATTAAATAGGTAACGTCCAGGCAGAACAATGTAATACTGAAGCAGTGCATTAACAAAAACAAATTTAATATTGCAAAGTGATCTGTAAGCCCTGGAGCGAAATAATCTGGGTGAGGCTTTGATACGTGATTGCCAATCTTTTTGTTTTCCAAGAGTATTTTTCCAGATAGGATGTGAGTTTATGGTTTGCTAGATTCCCACCAGGAAGTGGTGTTTATATTTTGATTCACCTTAGATCAGTTTAGAAAAGTATACTAGATACAGTATACTAGATACAGTATACTTTTTTAGAAAAGTATACTAGATATCAGATCAGCTTCTGATAGTTCTGCATCATTAACCCTTCCAACTGTGCTGTTTAAACACATCTGTGCACCCTCCATCATATAATTCTGGTGGCCCACCATCTTTGCACAATGAATCCTTGCTCATCAATGTTAATCCAAAAGACTAAAGTCTATAAGTTCAGCTTTAAAAATCTCTCCATGCTTCAAAATTCCATTCTGTTAATTAGGAATTTGAGGTGGTCAAATAGTATGGTGTTGGGTTTTAATGAGTGTTGTGGTGCATTAAAGTACAGACATTTCTTTTAAAAAAGACTCTTCCCAAGTTTTCCTTGTACTATTGTAATTCTCGTGGTGAAATAGCACTTCCTTTTTTTCTCTGAAGGACTGCAGAACCGAAGAGCAAAATCAAAAGATCCACACAATACCAGCTGACTTCACATTTGTGGTGGAAGAGGCATTGTAAAGATGTGCAAAGCTCTCAGTAGTTCTGAGGTTTCTCTGAATTCACAGAAGCTTCAGTGAAAAAGAGAGAATAAGCCAAGTTACATTTATTTATCCACAACTTTCTCAGGCAGAACGTACCAATGAATGAAAATGTGCTGTCAGGTGGCTTCTTGGGAAAAAACTGGTTCTAAGAGTTCAGACAATGTCTAACCCTCTTCCTTGTTTAATGTGAATTACAGCCTTGCACTGATGTAGTACCTTTCGCCTAAACCTGTAAAATCACTTTAGAGACTCTGGTAACTGCTGAGGTTACCATTATTTAGCAGCACACTGTAACAGTTTGCAGCAGTTGCTTAGAGGGTGTGAATAACCCCATTTCCAATTTAAATTATTGGAGGAATTACAGGAGACTGTGTAATTTTCAAACTGGAACTAGATCCAGGCACCAGGGCTTTATACCTGTCTTCTTAAGAAAGTCATAAAGGGCTTTTTATAATGACATAGCCAAGATCTTGGTTTTGTGTTTCATCCCCAAATTGATGCCTTGAACAGTGTGCACTTCTACTTTGGAGGATTACTTCAGTGTGGTTCACTGCTTATTCACAATGAAAAAACAACTTTGAATTAAAGTCCCTCTCTGCTGCCTCAGGTTAGCATTTTGCATTACATCAGCAGCTGTGGTAGCTGTGAGATCAAGCCTCAAAATTACTGTGAAATCTATCTTCCAGTTTTTGGAGAGTGGATCTGTAATACCCATGTAACATTGAGAACAGTAAACTTGGGGCTTGTGAATTCTTTCACTCCTCTTTATTCTGACTTGCCAGTAATTTAATTAGTGCTAAATAGTCTGCACGCAGACTTGCAGAAGTTAAAAGACTGACATAGGATTCGCTTTCAGTGACTTTTCCTCTTCTGCACATGTGCTGGATGGAGCTGTGCTGTGTTTGGAAGTTGATCAATAATGATTGCACAATTCTAACCTCATTTAAACTATGATATAAACAGACATGATAGAAACGGATGCTACCAGTTTTTTTCCTACTTAAAAGTGAAGTCAGGCTTTTTTTTTTCTGCTTTTTTTTCCCCCTCCTTTTTTTTTCCGTTTTTGGTTCCAACAAAATTGTAACCTGGAAGAAAAGCAATTAGACTTTGTGAAATCCCCACTCAGTGTAGCATTTGGCTTTAGTAAATGTGGAAGCCAAAAATAAACATCTGCTTGGCAACTTCACTAGAAGTTAACTGTAAATGCAGTTTTCATCTTTTCAGTGAATGTGGCATTCAGTGCTGGTTAACATATATTAAGGAGAATGATCCATAGTTGAGGTTGTAAAGCATTTTTTTCTTTTTAATTACAGTTATGAACATCCATTGCCTCGAGGAAATCCCCTACCCGTGTTTCTTTCCAGATATAATTTCTTATGTGCCAGATCATGAACTTTTCTTGAAAGTTTGAAGGTAGTTGGATGGGATATTTGTGAGTTATTAGACGTTGGAAAGGAGATGGTCCTCCATTGATCTGTGCGTGATATGGAGGATATGGAGTTACATTTAGAAGTGTATGAGAAAAAATATAAGCAGAACTCTTTTCTCCAGGAAGGTGAAGTCTGCACATGATAGGGACTCTTCCAGAATTCCAGACTAGCCTTGGGCTTCAGTCCTGAAGGGCCACAGCTGCAAACATCTTTAATAACCTAGTCATGTCAGATCTCTGCTTTTCAACAAATCCTCTGCAACCTCTGCTCCTACCACAGCAAATTTGTTTTACTGTGAATCAGGGAGGATTGAAGTGGATGCAGATTTGTGGTAGCATGCTATTGGGACGGTGGGGAGGGGTAAGAAGGGGCAACTTGAGGCAGCACTGTTGGAAACACATCATTATTGCTAGGGATGATTATTTGTAGGATCTTTCTTCTAGAACTGAACAGTGCTATGACTCAGGACTTCGGTAATGTGGTGTAAAAAACTTTTGGGAAGGGAGAAGTTTTTCGGTATATTTTTGACATATATGGCTCGAGGCAAGGATTCTCAGCATTGAATGAAGAAAGGTCTGCCAGGGAAATTTGTTAGAGAATGCATGGTGTAGATATGCCAGGCTTTTTATACATAGATGAGGGTAGCAGGTACCAGACAATGAAGGGATGCAAGTTTCCCAGTAAGGCAGTAGTTACTCAGGAAATGTGCTCGCAAATCCTGATAACAAGCACCGTATGCAGGGGTGAGGAAAGAAGTGGAGGAAGAGTGTTGTATGTTCGTCCTGGCACCCACTTTATATATGTACAGTATAAATGTGTTCATCTGGTGGCTTCCACTGCTCATTAAAACTTGATTCCACAGACATCTTTCTCTGTGAATAAAGGGGAGCTAGAGAGGGTATATAATCCCCTTGCTGAGTGTTCGTGAATAGTTAATTCCTCTTCTCCACTTGGTGAATCATCATTTATGATATGATAGCAGCAACTATGTCCAGCAGAACCAGGAAAGGAAAATTAAACCTGAAGTAATCGTACCTTCATTCTCCCAGAGACAGTGGCACATTTTGCCTCAGCTTATGCAAATAGAATTTTGATTTAACATTTATCACACCGACTTGGGACTTCTAGTGCCTTGGCACAAGAGTGAGTTTCTCTACAAGTCGAGACATCAGCTTTGGTTTTTAGAAATACAATCTATTTTGTCTGGGACATTGTGGAGAGGGGAATGAAACAGGCAGATGCAGATGTTTGCTATATGCTGTTACCGTGCGGAGTGAGGCAGCTGTAAAAAGTAGCTTTACCTCATACAAGCACATGAACCTGAGAGGTGCATCAAGGCACGTGCATCCTTGCCCTTTATGTGTGCAGCTGCTGGCTTTGCAACAGCAATAACAGTGTTTTGTCCTTGGTAATGTCCATGACATGAACAAACGTGATGGAACAAAGTAATGAGCAGAAGCTGAGATTTAAATCAGCAAAGGCTCACTTTGGTGCAGATGGCACCGGTTACTGCTTTGAGCAACTCCCCTGATTACTGCATAGTTTGCCAACGTATCGAACAATAGAGTTGGGCTGCTGATAAATAATTAATAAGGATTTTGCTGAATGCTTGTCTC
Source organism: Rhagologus leucostigma (assembly GCA_013397725.1). Lineage (NCBI taxonomy): Eukaryota > Metazoa > Chordata > Aves > Passeriformes > Rhagologus > Rhagologus leucostigma. The sequence continues at coordinate 186,357 of VZTD01005021.1, read as the reverse complement.
CCAGGCAGTATCACCATGGAGATGATCTGGCTTTTAGGATGTGAAAACTAACAATCTCCGAAACAATGGCATTGTGTCAACCTTACTCTTTCCCTGAAAGGGAGAGCTCTCAGAGATGTGTTAGCAGATTGCACAACGCCAGGCACTAATTTTGCTTACACTCACAATGGCCTTTTGTCCAACTTTTCAGTGACTGGAGGAGATGTTTTCTGTGACCGTGCAGAAGCTTGTTCCTAGAATTACACGTCCTGCATGATGCTCTTTAGTACTAGATCTGGCCCAAGGTTGGAGTCTCAAGGTAGCTTTTTTTCAGCAAATGGACACAGCAAAGATATAATCATGTGGGAGGAGGCTTACAAAAAGAAGTCCTCATGAGAATACTCTTGCGGAACTCTCTGGATGCTTTACTTCCCTGTAGGAATATCTGTCCATGGCTCTGTCTTCCCACCTGGAAGGTCCAGAGGCCAGATAGACAGTTATTCAGCCCATCCCCTGCCTTTCCTTTTTCTCCTTTGTGCCACCTCTGGAAGTGCCGTTTCAATGCAACTGCATTATCAGCATCTCCCTTCTTATCATTTGATTGCAGCCACCTCAGGGACCACACAATTTCATAGCTTTGTTTCTTTTCCTCTTGGGTTGGTGATGTCTGGGCCAAGAGCCGTAGGCAGAGACTCCCCTGGAAAAAACATTATATGGTGCCAGACTTTATTCTTTCTTGCTTGGCTCTGTGGAGCTGGAGAAAGAACAATGTACCTTTTCTTTTCCCACCCCCAAACATCCTCCGCTCTCCCTTTCTCTTCCTTCCCTGGTTGATCAACCTATTCTTTACCTCCACACCCCATTGGCACTTGGCACATTGCGCTTCCCACCTTCGAGTCTCAAAGAAAGGAAGCAGAGCTGTGAAACCGGCTGGGCTCACCCACTTCCCATTGCTGGGTGGAGATGAATTCAGTTCACAGCTTTCAGAAAGGAGAGGTTTATGTGTATTTAACCTTCCCCTCCCTCTTCACCCAAAGAAAATAATTTTTTATAATTTTCTTTAAGCTTCTTTTCTGACGTATTGTTCAGTGGCAACAAGCTGGTTTCCCTTTCTCAGGGAACTTCACCCTCTGTCCTGATGCTGGTTTCTTGACTCTCCACAATAGTATTGCAAGAGCCCATTGGAATTTGTTCGAGCATGGGTGGTATGTACAAGTGTTGGCACCAGCTTAAAAGTCACAGCCTCCCTTGGTGGAAAAAAGCAGTTCATATCTCACTATGGTCCTAAAAATAGCCTTGGTAGATAATAGAGAGTGGAAGATTGTTTTCAATGGGTCTGAATGTACTGCATGCAGAAGTTGCTGGGGAAGGGTCAGTGGTTTATGGCGTTTAAGTAGTCAGGCTCAGCTACAGCACTCACCGACTTAAAAATCTGTGACTCTGCACTGTGGCTAGTTCTACCTTTGTTTATATTCACACAAGTCAGCTGGAAATGAGGCAAACTTAGGTTCATTAGGTTAAAACAAACACATGAACCAACTTCCTGAAATCAAGTGAAACAGATTTTCACTTTGATGAAAATACAGGTATTTTTGTTCATGCCTTAAATGATGATGCCAGCAGTGACTCAGCAGACACGGAGATTTGATATGGAAATGGGCACCTACTGCCTGCCATGGCCTTTGCCAGATGTTTAGACTTGGAGATACTTTTCTATACACAATGGTCTTGATCAGGCTCTGTAAAAATAAATTCCGTTTTGCTCTGCTAAGCAGCCGAGAAGGTTGAAAAGGAAGAAAGACATTCTCTCGCAGATAGGACTGAATGTACAGAAACCTTTGCAGCCGTCGTACTTTTGAAGTATTTATAGTTCAATTCCAGTTATTTGTATGAAACAAAAGCAAAGAAGCATGAAGTGTGTTGGAAAATACTTTATAATCTCTCTACACCAGTTCAGAGAGTGAGTATAAATCCTCTTTCCAGCAAATGGAAGCCAGTAATTTATTGCAGCCTTGAAGAAAGCAATTTATTTCTCTATGCTTCCTGCCCAGCACACTCTGCAAGCTGACTCATGGAGGGATGGGAAGCCAAAAGCTGTGCTCCCTCTTTCGTATCTGCTTCTGGAAGGCTGAGCACCAATGAAGCTGGGGCTGTGCTCGTGCAGAGCAGTTTGGAAGTGCCTGGCAATATTAGAGACTCGCAACCCCTGCTTCCTCTCCCTTGTGCCATAGATTTTGGAGAGGGTATTCTCTTTACCTGCTTCTGAGCAGAAACTGGTACCAGAACCGGTGGTTCAGGTGGAGGTGGTTTCATCCCATCTCTGATAGTCTTTCTCCCCCTCTGACCCCATGCGTGGGACCATGCAGCTGTCAGAGCTGCAGAAGATACTGGGGATGGTTTTGGTGCACACAGCCGGTAATGATCCCCAGAGGGAAACATCACATGGCCTAGTTTTGAGCTGTGACCTTGGTGCTTACGCACGTATTTAACTTCGCATGTGTGAGCTGTCCCACAAAACTCAATGGCCTGCTCACACGTGTGAAGTTAGGCAAGTGCTAAAGTGTTTTGCCAGATTGGATACTCTGTCTATAGGGGCTTTGGGTGAACTTGAACCAGTTTTGTTGGGGTGAGAGGCTTTAGATTTCATTATTAGAAATCTGATATGTTACTCTCTCTGAGTGCAAGGTCTTGGAGTTATCTGAAATTCTCATTAAGACAAGAAGCTAGGAAAAATACAAATTCCTCCACTAGTAATGTTACTAAAAATACTATAATTAAATTATCTAAGTCTTAAACCCCGTAAAATATATTGAGAAAGCGTGGTAGAGGTATAAGTACAGTGTTTTGCGAGTACCAAAGGGAGTAACAGCACTTTCTCTGCAGATATTGAGCTGGAATATTTGGAGTAGTTAATGTAGCTGATGTAAAAAAGCAAGTTGCTTTTTCTGTACTCTTGATTCATAGGCTGTGACCCATAATAAATTTTGATGTTGCACACAGTGAAGCCGCTGCTTTCAGAGAAAGCAAGAAAGCAGGCTAGAAAGAAAGAAAGGACCTTAAGAATGAACAAACAAGTTCTTTCATAAGGTATTTCTCAATTGACATTATTTCCTATTATGCTGAAGTTATTAAGGTTCGTCATGCAGCAGTCCTGTAAGTGGGGTTTAGAAAAATTGAGCCAGCTCTGTCTGATGTTAAAAGCATAATCACACTTTGAAAATGTATTTTCTGGAATATATTTCTGAAAGAAATATATTTCATGAAAGAAGTTACATTACTGATATTTTAGAATACCTGGAAGAGAGGCTTGTTTTACAGTCTGGTACCATAACATACAGCTAGGGATCTTATTTTGCTCAGAGATATGAAAACAATGAAACATGTAATAAATACCTAGAATGCGATTGTGATTGGTAATGTTTCCGTGAAATACTGAATAAAACCTAACTGGGCTGCTTTCTTGTTTGTGTTGGTTTTTTCACATCAGTAGGCTTGAGCCCAAGTATTCTTGCTGACATGGTCTGAGCAGACTGGTGCAGGTGAAAGACTTGACTGGCAGAAATCCCTTTATTAGAAGGGAGGAGCTGGAATGAATGCTGTCCTGCTCCACTACTCCTGCTTTGGGATGCCACCTCTGACAGTGACAGTCTGCTGACACCGATCGCTCACTGTTTGGCCTTTCGAACCAGGTCACCAGCGAGGCTGTGCAATCCTGGTAGCCTTTGAAATGTGGAACTTGCCCACTTGGGGATTGTACAGGCCACCAGGCAGATGGCATGGGGTGAAAAGTATTTGTTGAGATGCCTTTGAACTTTTCACTTTCCTGGTGCCCTTTTTGAGGAAAAAAATAGCAATTGAACATGAGGAAAGGTGTCAGAAATCATCCTTTAATAACCAGATGCTTTGTTGAACAAGGCACTTCTGTGGTGTGTTGCACAGTTTGGGAGAGAGAGGCGGGCAGCAGTTTCTGAGATGCTACTGTCCTTGTTTCCTTTAGGAGTCACGTCCGCTTTCTGTTTCGATTTCCTCATCTTCTAAAACCAGATAAATTGTGCTTTTTCACCACTTGCCTATCGAGGTTTAACTAATAAATGGCTACATCTTATGTGCTTTGCAAATAGACAGTGACACTACTTTGTTAGTGCATGTGAGTAAACCTCACTTGCTTATGAGTGCTTGTACTGCTAACGTACCAGGGGCACTGCCTCCCGCACAGCGCTCTTGCTGTTTGTCAGGATTGCAGGGGATGGTCTGACCGTGGGCGGGTGGATGCTTAGAGCTGCCCTGGCTCCATTGGCACCACTGAAGTAAAGATATTTCACACCTGCCAATTGTCTTTCCTTGTTTCCAAGTGCTGGTCACCATGATCTGAAGGAGCTGAGTGAGGGAACAGAAAGTCTTGAATGTTAGAACCCAAGAGATGTGTTCAGCATGTATTCTTTCCTTATATTGGGATGAGACGTTGCAGCCTGGATGTCCCTGACAAAATCCCAAGTACTTTGGCTGGGCTCTTGAATTCTACCCCTGCAACTGGGAAGTGATGCTTTCAGGAGAACTTAAGTACCATCTTTGAAATTTGGGTGAACTTTAGGAATCGCCTTTATAAATTAAGGTGCCTTAACCACTTTCCAGCATGGGCCGTGAGACTGTAAATTCTCTGGTCCTGTTAAAAAAAATATGTTCCCAGGCAACACATCTGTTTGCATTAGAGTATTAATACAAACACATATTTACGAGATGCCACGACACTTTTCAATCACATTTGCATTTTTGGATTTAAAAATATGTTTTCTTATATACAATTATTCCACAGAGGCAAGTTGCAGTAATTATGGGTAGATGTGCAAAAGTCCTGTCTGTGAAGCACACAGTCAAGTTAGCGGGAGATTGGCATGTCCTCTGGGCTGCCGTTATTGCTTTACCAGTCGTGAATGGGGAAGAATTTGCTCCCCGTTGTATATTTGACAATGAAACCCCTTCTTAAATTCTTCCTCGGAGCCAAGTACAAGGCTGTCTTTTAATAAAAAATGTGTTTTTACCCATGTCTATATTTATTTCTTGCAGGAATGCGCATACTGCTCCAAGAGCCACCCACATCCTTCTGTATACAGGGTGTATTTGCATTTGCAGTCAATCCCAGTGCAAACGTGGGAAGGGGAGAAATCCAATGTCATCTTTAGAGCTGGTTGCCTTTTCCATCTCTAGGATTACTTGGAGACTGTCTTGGTCACTCATTCAATTAAGATCTATTGTAGTACCTTTTCTAGAAATACATGCCATGTAAATAAGACTATAGCTATGTTGTTACTTTTAAAATCTCTATTCCAAATGTTTTAGTCAAGAGGGAAAAAAAAAATTGTTTTGGTTTTAACATGCAAATCGTTTTGTCCCTTGACTTTTTTTTGTTTTGCTGTCCCAAAGTAGGGGAGCACTTGAGTAAGAGCTTAATTTTAAGCACGTGCAGCAGTCTTTGGGAATTCAAGGGTATGGGGCATGTGCTTAATGCTTTTTTGAACAATGTTGCTTTTCAGAGTTGAAGGCTTTGTAGGAAACCTGATCCTTTAAACTGGCTCCTGTTTATGTACATTTCAATTTTATAATATTGTCAGTTTTTCTCTTCTTTCTTCAATATCCTCAATGCTACATCATATAATGAAAACAATACTGGTCATGCCACTTGCAATTACTGAAGTAGGCAGTGAATTTTTTTTTCTAGAGTAACTGGGGAAATAACGTAAATCGTAGATTTACAAATGTTTTCCCAGGAGAAGTCCACAGTAGTTGGCTGCAAAGAATGACACAAGTTTGGTTTACCCATAAAAGGGTGGTCATCTCAGCAGGTCAGTGATGTTTTTCAAAGACGTATTGTTGGTTTTAAGATAGCTGATAATTTATTCCCTGAACTCTAGCTTAAAAAAACAATGCAGGGTAAATATTGAGTATAATAAAGGCCATGCTGGCATTCAGTATGCACAATGCCCTCACCTTCCCTCTCCCACCAGCTTCTCTGCATTGTTGCCTTCTGCATTTCTCATAGAGCATGAGATAACCTCCACGATTATTTATGGGGGTATTCAGATAAGCCCTTTTTTCACAGGCAACATACATACACACACTCACAAGGACTGTTATAATTTGAATTTATATTGCAAGTTCAGCTATCACTTCCTCTGTTCCCACCCTGCCTTTTGGAAAGCTATCCAGTTACATGATACGCTTGTAATAAAGCTTGCTGATTGAGGAAGGATGCAGGAAGGATATGGTTTTGCAGTGATTGCATAAGTGTTGTGTAGGACCTGAAGCCTGGGGTTTATATGAGGATGAGTTTAGATGTGAATTTCAAAGATTTATTTCTTCTGATTTTTGAATAAGTCATAACTCCTGAACAGTTTGTATGCTTTAGAGAACCGTGGACTAACCTGTGTTAATGGGATTCTTTATGTGTTAACATGGATATCAATACGTAATCGGCACCCTGGATTCCCTGCCTCTGTTCCATCAGAGATCTCAAAGTTTTTCAGAGAAATTGTCTCCAAAGTTTCTGTTCGAAATTGTCAGATGCAGTCATGTCTTAGCAAATGTACTTCCCATCAAAATCTCTTGGGGAGTTTTGCCATTTGCATAAGGAGAGTGCTTAGGCTAGCACAGAGATCTTTCCGAAAGATGCTATGTTCCCCCTCAATGAAGTCCTAAGACCTGAAGAGCCCAAAACTTCATGTCACCCATTACTGTAATTAGAGTGTATTTATTGCTATGCAGTGAGGGAGCTGGAGCATGGAGGTTTGTATTTTAAAGGTTTGTTTTGGTCATTCCACGTTCTGCCAACATCTAACATCTGTATTTATTTTTTGAACTCTTCTTGGTGGATTAGATGCATCTGTTCAGTTCCAAGAATAATGCTTGATTTCCTGAATTTATAGGTTGCAATAAAATCCATTCGTAAGGACAAAATTAAGGATGAACAAGATATGGTTCACATCAGACGGGAGATTGAGATCATGTCATCCCTCAGCCACCCTCATATCATCACCATATATGAAGGTCAGTGAATGTGATTTTTCCTCCCTGACTGCTCTGTTACGTTCTTGCAGACCTGATGTTCATGTTTCTTGGGATCGTGCACCAAACCAACCCCTACTCCTTGTGTAACCCATCCCTTACCAACGAGACTGCCTTGAGCACTGCCTTCCCTCTGAGCTACCAGTGTTTCACAGATGCATAACCCTTTGCTTGGAAGACCTTCTTCTTGTGTGAGTTGACTGTGTCGATGGCAGGTGGGAGATGGTTGCATGTATCACCTCATGTCCTTGCTCCCACTGGACAGTTCAGTTTCATTTCACCCTCACTCATGAACCAGCCTGATGTCTGTTTCTGTTCCCAGCCCCTAAACCAGTCCTCGTTTGCTTTATTTTCCCTGGACTGCACAGGACTGCTCTTACCTGCTCTAGGACTTTGGTCCTCCCTTACCTGCCAGTTAAGAGTTGCTAGTTCTGTCATTGCAGCTTTTCCGCCTGAATGCCAGCATCCGCTTCCTGTCCACCTCTGCACACTTTCCTGTCAGTCTGCTGGCTGGCTTATCATTCCTGTTTCCTTATCCTGTTTTCTCCTTCTACCTCCTTTCTTCCTGGGACACAGCTAGGAAGATTTGCCAGTTTGTTTATGTCCCAGCACTAGCTGGGCAGGTCAGGCCGTGTATGTGCTAAAAGACACAAGCCAAAAGCAAGGAGGGAGGCTGCATGGTGGACCTGGGATGTGGATTCCAGAGGTTCAGAGAGACCTGGGTGAGGCAGCCTTGTCCCTGGGGATCACTCCTCCTCCGTGCAGAACAGGAAGCCTGAATGTAGCCCTACACATTTCTATAGCCGTGAGGTAAATGCAGAAGATGTGTATGGCAGCTCTGCTCCGAGAGTTGATATGACTGATTAAAACAAGGGCTGTCTGGGCGTACTGTTACACTATTGCATATTGAGTTATTCAAAAGCATGTTCTTGTACTTGAAAAGAGATGAGTATCTGTCTTTTTATTGAATAAACTCATAAAAGGATCTGGGAACAGAAAAGGGGAGGGATGCTGTGTCAGCATGTGGGTTGCAAATGGGACAAAAGTTACTTCAAATGTGGACGGGAACTCAGGAAGAAAAAAATATTAAGCATGCTGTGGTCCTTTGACCAATTGCCCTTCTCATCCTTACTTTAAATAGTTTTTACTGAGTTAAAACATTTGTAAAAGTGAAAAAGATTACAGCATTTTTAGGAAGCAGACACTAAAGTCCTATGGGAGCAAAACTTCCCTCTCTGTCCCTGTGGAGGGAGGAGCAGTGCTTCTGCAGCAGAGCCAGTTCCGCTCCATGATGGAGAGTTCATCTTGTCTGAGGAGGATGAGCAGCTACGTCAGGTGCTGGTGTGTTTTCCAAGCAGTCAGAGTCAGTATTTGGCCTGTAGCAGCCAATGCTGTAACTTAGACATGGTAGCACTGGGAAGATGTGTGGTTGTGCAACTGAATCCACAGGAGCTGCCCAGAGGTAAGGGTGTGAGCTCAGGGGCCCTTGAGCGTGTGCTTCACTTGAAGCTGAAGAGTACTTGTAGTGAAGTTATGGGACTACATCACGGACTGAAGTATTTGTATCTTCTTGAAGTTGGGTTTTAAACACATAGCTATTCCTCTTGAGTGATGCATAAAGAGTGCTAATATTGCTATGCCCTGACACAAAATCCTAAGAAGTCAGTAAATCCTAAGAGATGGGCTTGATCTCACCAAAATTAAGCAATCAACATTTCTGCAGCTGGTGTATGCTACAAGTCTAGTGTCCTTTTCTAATCAAGAGAGATCAGCATCTTCACAGGGTGGTTGGCTCCCATCTGGGAGACATTTTTTTCAGGTAAGTGGGATAAATGACATATTGGAGGCTCCTGTTGGAATCTAGCTGACTAAATAAGTTCAGATACTTAACTGTTAAACTGAAGCCACCCTAGAGGTATTTTACTCCTCTCTCACAAATTTTTACTGTAGTTTTTCAGACTGCCACTGCACATCTGATAGCTCTCTCAGTAGGTGCAGGGTTGCACAGATACACCTAGCATGGACAGTGCTGGATCTCCCTGTAATATCTTTGAAAGCTCTTTGTATTGCATGTACAAACATGTGTTTTCCTTAAGTGGGGTCTTTGTTTAGGTATCCTATTGACCTTCCTGCTAATAGCAATTAACCTCTGAATTTGTCTACCTGATGTAAACACAAGCTTATCTTTTTTATTGATACCAAGCAAATTCAGATGTGGGCAAACAAAGCTTTCCGGTGTAGAGGTACTTTTTTGTAACCTAATCAAAAGGCATGTACCTTGCCCATTACTGCCAGGGCAGATGTACAGTTGTGACTAAAGAAATTCCATCCTCTCAGCAGGGCTGTAATTGGCAATCTGTCGAGTGTGGCTGTGAGGGAAGTGCTCCTCTAAGTGACTTTAAACTCCATGGAAGGGACTGGATAAACGAAGTTGGCTTTGCTGGCAGTGTTCTGATTTCAGCACATAAATTTTAATTTATAGAATAATGCCTCTGTCCATTCATCTGTCTGTCTCTCCCCTGCCCCTTGCCCTTCCTCTGTCCTATTGCTTTTTTGCCTTGAAAACTCCAGGATTTTATAATAAAGCCTTTGAGAGCTAACATATTTTTCCCAGGGGTAGCTTGAGTACAAAATCTACCTCATCTGGCAATACTTTATAAAAGTTAAACCAGGGAAAGAACATTCTGCAAACATTTAAACACGTGTTGGGCCAATCATGAGGGTGAAGTTACACTTGGTACATTTAGGAGTGAGCTCTTGAGTCTTTGTAGTGTGAAATACAGTTGTCTACATGACTGTGTCTGTGCTGAAAGAGTTGTCCTTGATCAGCATAACCATACAGAAAAGTCTGCCCTTTTGCAAAATGCACTTAAAAATGAACAGACTATTAGCTAACCTGTTTGTATAAATAGTTTACTGAAGATCTTCCCTGAAGAATGAATAAATATTAGGATCAAAATTTGGTGCCAGTGGAACATGATGGCATTAACGTAAACGAGTAACTACAGGAAAGTGAGGGCTCAAGTGCTCTGCTGAATTTGGGCCAGGATGCTTATAAGAGTGCTGGACTCTTTTCATTAACAAGGCACAAAGTATGGATCTCCCAAGTAAGATGCACTTCTTACTTTTTTTTTCTACGTTGCCTTTTTGGTGCTCTTAAGAAAAAGCAGAGAGATTCTCCATCATGTGTCTCCCAGTCCACAATGGCTTGAGCTAGGTTGCATGCTTAATCAGGAGACTGGTTCAGCTCTGCTTTCAAACCACAAAGACAATGGGAGATAATCTGACAGTGTGTAACAGCAGTGGCGTAGTATTCCAGGATACTCACTGCACTTGCCAAGTACATGTTCAATCTCACATTTTGTGCCAGACTTCGTGCAACAAAACATAAACACGCTTGGTGTTTCACACACACATAGGCCTGTCTCCAGTGTGGGGAGCTGTATCAGTCAAGTCACCACATCATCAGCAAAACTAGCTGCATTGTCAGAAATCTGCCTGTGTGGCAGCTGTTAAGGTGTGTGGACACGAGCCATTGCTAGGGAACTGCATCCCTGCAGCAGCACTGGCTCAGACAAGTGCCTCCCGCCGTCAACTGCGTGTGCACCTCGGGGTGGGGCAGGCAGCCGGTGGCCAGGGTGGCAAAACAGTCACCTATCTCAGGCTGTGACAGTTCAGAGCAATCCCAGCCTCTGTCCCAGCCTCTGCTATCTCCTGGTTTTCAGACAATCAAAACAAACTTTGGTGCCTAATGACCCCAAGCCTTCCATGTGCAAAACACCTGAAAAAGCCACAAGTCCCTTAAAACATCACGTGGGTGACTGGGCTTTAATCAAGAATGTTGGAAGTTGGAAAGCTGGAAGGATGCTTTTTTTTTGCCAAGAGAAAGTACTTCAGCAGTGATACTGTTTAACCACATTCTAATTGATTTCCTTTAATTATGTAGGCTTTTGACCTTCGAGTGCTTTCTTCTCATTGTTTTCAGTTGATAAAATCCAACAACATCAAGTAATATTTCAAGTGTCTGGAGATACTAATGAAACAAGAATAAACAAACTTAACTCTTCAGTTACCATACCCCAGCTTTATGAATTTCCTGTCTTGCAGGGTGATCACCTAAACAGCACTTCATCGGACATGACATAAACTCAAATGTGTGAGATCACTGGCAGATCCAGTTTAAATGTCAAACTGCCAGCAGCAGTGAAATTTATTTCCATCTTCCCATTTACACAGTCCTACTGTAGCGATGTAAATATTTGCTTGTCTGAAGTTCTTCGACAGTTTTAATCATAATTTAAATAAAGGGGAGTTAGCTCTTGTATTCTTTGCTGAAACAAAGGCAATTAGTGTAACGTTATTGTGGCCAAATTAGCAACTGTCATTTTCCCTTCCTTTCAAAGAGCAAACTATCACAATCTGCATATCCTCAGTCTCGCTCCTTGAGAAACAACCTCACGAAGGATAATTGTTCTCATTCTGATTTAATCTCCTCACTGGGGAATAAATTATAGCATGCTGTGTGATTTAAAGAGATTATTGTAGGATCTTAACTGCGTTCCTTTAATTTAAAAGAAGATACAATTTGGTGAAGAAGGCCATAATTCAGGAAAACAATTTAACACAAGCTTAGCATTAAAACACATACTTCATATCTTGATATCTTCAATTATAATTAAGCATATGCATAAATTTATGTGTATGCATGTAAGTGGTTTTCTCATTAGACCTGGGTTATTTTCATGTCTGCTGTATGCTTTGTTAAAAACAGTAACGCAATACTACTACTGCTAAAAAAACCAACTAAATAAAAATTAGGCCAAGGGGCTGTAAAGCAGTCAAGAACACAAAAGCTGAATCAGGCTGAATTTCTAAGGTAAAAGACAGTTTTCAGTACTTGCATGTCTTTTTGAAGAATAATTCAAGCCTTATTACAAAAGTGAGGTAATTGGGTCATACATGAATTTTCTGAATGAAAAGGTTATTCTAGTCTGCATCTCCAAAATTAAAAACAAACTCACTTGTTCTTTTGATTTGGCTGACCTTTAATAAAAGAGCATTTTGTAGCAGTGGAAAGGTACTTCTGTCTGCGGCTGTTAGGAGAGTAATAAAAATACCGCTGAATGGAAAGACACCAGATGGAAGGAATGTCAACATACTGGAACTAATTTAGGAGATTGTTCTGATAGAGAGCAAAGGCATGAGGAGAATTCAAATGGTTCCAGTGCGAAGAGATTGGCCGCCCCTCTTAAACTAACAAACTAAAATCCTTACCCCAGGGTTACATGTAAACCAAATGGAATCAGCCCACAAGGAGGTAGTCCTTTAGGGGGGGAAAAATCCACCCCCCTCAGCATTCTCTCTGACTTTAGCATTGTACAAGCTTGAAGGAAGGGCAAAAGCTGCCTGCTTTTTTTTGATTTTAGTAGTAATTAAGTCCAAAGTGAACTGTCCTAATAGAGAGGTGTACCATGTCCCATTAAATCTTTCTGACAGATGTTTGTAGAACCATGCCCATCTGGGCTTTCAACAGTTTTAGAGTGAAGCACATCTTAGCAATGAAGAAATGTATTGAGTATGCTCATTTGGTGCCAGACTTGTCCCATGAGTTTCAGAGGAGGTGACTTTGGTGTAGGTAGAGGGAAGAATTTGGCAGTAGGGTTGAAAAGAAGAGTGCTGATGAGCAAGAGGTCAACCAGTGCTATTTGGAAAATTGAAGGCTGTAGATAGAAGCTGAGTTCATAATTTCACAGCCTCTAAATATAAATAAGTGGAGAGATTATATGCAAGAACTATGACTATAGTAGAACAACCTGTAAAAGAGGGACAGATTGTTCATGTTACAAAATGTACTTTTTCCCAGATGTGTCTTTGATAGTGAGAAGTGAAATTCTTTCCCAGTTCCACATTTATGTTCTTCAAGGAACTTTGAAGTCAGCAGATTTGGGTTCAATTATCAGTCTAGAAGTATAGAACTTTTTTTCTGTCACTTTTAAAAAAGAAACAAACACGTTAGAGTTAAGGGTGGGGTTTAAAGAAAAGTTGTAAGAAATCTTTGACCACTGTATCTTAAGCACCCTTTGCTGCTTGGGTTCCCAAGGCTTTTGGGGTGACCAGACCAAGCCCAAGCAAGCTTGTAGCCCACCGGAAAATGCTGTTTCTCCACATTGCTGTGGCCAATATCCTAGTACTTTGCTCATCTCCTGGGGATACAATCACGTTGTTCCTCACACCTTGAGGTTTGTGCTGTTCCTGCTCCTGGTTCCTGATGCGCTCTCACACCACTGTCACTGCTTCCTCCCCTGTGGCCACATAAAGTGTAGTTATCTCCGAAGTCAGTCCCTCAACCGGCAGGCTCTGTCTGCTAAGGAGTAGTAGTGATTTGCAAGCACTACTCTGCAGCAGCACTTGACCACTATGGCTGAGGCAGTGCAGCAGCCCTCCCGCCGCATCAAGGTCTTGCTGCAGCTCTCCATGTAACTCAGCTTGCAGAGTGGTGAAGATAAACACAGTGGCACAGAAATAAATGACACACAGCCATTAGCAAGCATTTCTCCTGCTGCTGTCCCGTCTAATAGGTGAAGCTCATGGCTTGTATCTAAGCAACCTCCCTGTCTTGATTTTTGATTGACAGGCCATCTCCCCTGCTATCCATGTCTGGGTGTTGGTACTGACAGTTCTCCACTTACCTAATTTGGCCAGCCATTTGCAGAGTATTGATGGCTTGAAAGAAGCTAAAGCAGCCCCACCTCACTTGTACATGGCCTCCTTCCCTTCACCTTGCTCAGGGTTGAGGAGCAGGCTTGTATGACATGGCCGTCCCAGAAGCAGCAAGCTTTGGGAGGCTCCTGGGGTTCAGCATCCGGCCAAAGCCATGCTTCTCTGTTGGTAGTAGGTGCAGCCAGGGTTCAGGCACACTTCTGTGTGAGGGTGAGTTTCAGAATGAATATGCAGTAGGATGGCAGGTAATAAATCATCTGCAGCAAAAACAAAGAGTGAACCAAGCAGTCCCAGAAGCTATATGGAGGCAACCCGTCCGTCATCAGCCCACAGGTTACAGCCCAGGTGCTAACAGGGCAGTATATTTATTACCTCATTATTCTTTGCAGTAAGTCAATCCAGCCTTTAATTATTGTCCTCCTCTCTTCCCCCAGCCATGAACCACAAGGCTTTCTTGAGCATGTGTTTATAAAACTACATGCTGTGCTCAAAAGGGAAGTTCAGAAGTGCCTGTGTGAAACCTACCTGACATCCTAAATACTACTGTGAAAATTCATGGTGCACTTGGCTGATGGTTTGAGATTTGCCAGAATACCACCTTGTCATTTGCCTGATAGTCTTGACCACTGAATTCCTCTTTAAGGTTGTGTGTGTGTGTGTGTGTGTGTATACACAAATCCCACTGCCTTTCAACCTCCTCTTCCTTCATCAGCAGCTCTCATTTTAGATTTTTTTGTCTGCTGTTCAGTTCCCTCTCTGCAGGAAGTAGCTGTGTGCCCACTCATGAGGTTCAGCTGATACGGTGGAGGTGCTCTGAAGTGAAATGGCGCAGTTGTAAAAAAATACCTCCCTATTCACCTCTGCTCCTGGGTGGACAAACAAATTGCTGTTTAATTCTGTAATTGTTCAGCTATGGTGATGGTGAGGAGGCCTCTGTAATGTCATCTAAGTTCAAGGATAGTTTCCCTCTCAAATTTCTCCCTTAGGAAGAAGAATGTGCCGGTAAACTGAAAGCCAAATATATGAGGTACTGGAACGATTATGTTCTCATTGATTCTAGTGTGGCTTTGTGACAAAAATTTGAAATTTGGAACAAGGATTTACACTTTCCTAAATTCAGCTTGATGGTATTATCTGAGTTTCCTAGAGGGTGTAAGAAAATTTGAAATGGAAAGTGCCTTTGAATGCACATTCCTCCAAACCAAATGCTTTCTGCCTCATTTCTGTAGAAATGTTGGAAAATACATCTGGATCAGGACTTGTATTACTATGGCAAATTTGAATCCAAAAAAATTAGATTTTAGGATTTAAAACTTGAGAACATCAAGGATGATTTGAGAAAACACTTAGGACTGAGTAATGAAGGCAAAACGTTAATAAAAACACAGCCTGGAAGAATACTCTGTCATGTCAGGGCTGTTATTGCTGTAATTGTCAGCAGCAGCACTGAACACCTGGTAGGGCATCAGCTTTTGGGAGTGTGGGGCAAGAAGAGCCAAGGGCAAATGTGCCTCTGAGCTGAGGATGGTCCTCAGCTGGAACTGCTTGGGATGTGCATTCCCATGAAAGTGCACTGAGATCGTTTGTGCCATGTGGCAACTTCACTATATGTGCATGATACAGTAACCCCTAACTCATGAATCAGCCGGGGTTTTGGGGGTATGTTGTTGTTGTTGTTGTTGTGTGGTTTATCTGTTTGTTTTAAGTCAGAGCTCTTATATAAGAGCATTTTCAGTGATTTGTCTCAGCTTACTAAAACTATTTCTTTTTGCCTTCTTAAACAAGCCTGTACCTAACAAGCCTTTCTGAGCGCAGAGAAATGAATGTGTGCATTACTGTTTTATTGGTAACACATCACAGCACTTCCCTGTATGACATGGGGCATGTTCAGTTTTTCCCAGACAGTATCAGTCTGTCATTCTTGGAGAGGATAGTGTATGTATAATCCATCCAGAGACGGCTTTTCCAGTTTCCGAAGTTTATTGCTAATGAGGATGCACAGAGGATGTAATCGCTGGCAGGAGCCTGTGCTTTGGGGTACAGTGAGGCCAGCAGACAAGTAAGCAGCCAATTTTATCTGGCTGTTTGCTCTCCCTTTTATCAGAGCTGTTTGGCCGGGGTTCAGGGGTGTTAGAGTGAACTGCAGAGGCTTTGGCTTGTAGATTTGAGTGACAAGGTGTGAGAGGACATGAGACAAAGCCTAAGAGAAGCAAATATCTGTGTGTTGAGAGGCAGCTTCGCATTTCACTGCAAAAGCTGAAGCTTAATTCTGGTTTGCTTTTTTTAAATCACCAAAGACCACTGGCTGAGCTTTGATGAAGAGATATAGGAAGGCATCATTACTGTAGGGCTGGTCAAAACTAGCATCTATATGTAATAAACCCTTTAACCTCATTGATTTGTATATGCCTTGCTGCCAGTGTGACCAGTGCTGCCACAGACAAAAAGAAAAGGAAAATCACCATGTTTTCATATAGCAGTGGTTATTTATGGCAGGTGCAGGAAGTTCCCAGTGGGTTGCAGTGGATTTTCAGTGACAAAAGAGAAGAACTATTTAGCAGCCAGGACATTACAGCAATTCCAGACTATTAACAGCCTGCTTTACTAGATTAAATGTTAGTTATCTGCCACTCACAGTGAAGTCCTTGACAGCACGTGACACAGCGTACTCTCAGCCCCAAAGAAGAGTCGGGCTGTGACGTGTATTAGATGCATTTTCCTTGCTCTGCTTACGCTGGAGTTGCGCACTGCTGCCGGCTCTGCGCAAGCGACAGAGGATTACAGCACGCGGTCTGTGACATGCAGTGGGACATGTGGTAGGGGCAGGAGATAAGGAAGCTTGAGGATGAGTTGGGTACATGAGATGGGGTACAAAGCCATGATGACAAGAGCTGTAACAGTTCTGGAGACATCGCAGCCACAGCAAGCTCAGGTGTCCATGCCCGCCATGCTGTCACACAGAGTTGGGATGGAGGAGGGCACATCTATCAGTTCACTGGTTGGATTTTGGTGGTAGGTGAAAGCCAACCAACAGTCATTGTAAGCCAAATGGTAATCCTGTATCAGTCGCTGAAGACAAGAATTTATTATGCCTTCTATTAACCCTTTCCAAATGATATGAGGGCTCCTGTTTGCTTCTGTCCTCTGGCCTCAAGCAGGCTACTGGTACAAGGAAGTCTCTGCTGGAGCAGGAGCTAGTATTCATGTGTTACTAACACAAGTGTCCACCTCACCTCACCTCACCTCACTAGGATAAGTTGACTTTGCCACTCTGTGACCCCATACTATTTGAGACAAAGAGCTTCATGTAGCCATATGAAAGAGAGGATAACCTCAACTTCTGTCTCTTGGTCTGAGATGTTGTAATCTTCCTCTGGTAAAAAGTAGCTTTGGAACTTGCTTTTTGCAGTGGGATTCTTAGTACATCCTTCCAGGCTGCAGTGGTGGCCTAGGATGTGTTCAGACATCCCGAGTCGTCTTCACTCTTCAAAGTGTCGATTTTCAAATGTGTTGAATCAATGTGGTGTTTTTTCTTTTCTTTTATTCTGTGCAGTGTTTGAAAATAAAGATAAGATTGTGATCATCATGGAGTACGCAAGTAAAGGAGAGTTGTATGATTACATCAGTGAGAGGCGGCGATTAAGCGAAAGAGAGACAAGACACTTCTTCCGACAAATAGTCTCTGCTGTGCATTACTGCCACAAGGTGAGCAAAGGATTTCATAGTAAAAAATGCTGTTTCAAGGCTGATTTCTGGCATATATTTCAAAGCGTGTCTGAGGCAACAGCATTCATTATTAAGTATCAAAGCACATGATTTTATCAGTACAACAGGAGATCTTCATTAAAAGTACTACACTGAACTAGGGCCTTTTTTTAATTATGTTTTCCTGTGTTATGGCAGATACCAGACACACCCTTACTTTAGCCCTACATTGCATTTTTGCCTTTGAAATAATTCTCCTGACAATAAAAACTCGAAAATTACAACATCAACTAGAGAGAGCATCCCATATAACGTCTACAACATTAATATTAATGCATTCAAACAAATGTTAGTTTGCAATTTGAATATGCTAGTAAACAACTTTAGAATAGGAGATATAATATATGAGAGAAAAAGCCAAGAGAAAGCTATGAGGTTCATGTATAAACTTCAGTAAGTACTCATTCTGAAAAGATAAAAGTAACTTTACCAGATGTAGTGGGAAAGATACAGTTTGCTAATGACCTTATCCATCGTGGTACCCATTTGGAATGACAAGTCAAGCAATTAAACCCAAGGTAGCTGACTGGCTGTCATCATGGACCTTTTATCCCTGTTTATGGAACAACTGCATAGAGCCAAAATTTGTATGAGGCCAAAGGCAATGAGCAGCTAACACAATTTTTATTGGAATTCTTAAAACGCTTAAATTTCTACTTGAATTCTGATAAACAAGGGGGTTTCTCAAAGTCCTCACTGCGTAGTGCTGAAAAGCTGCAGTGCAATTCCTGATGCAGTTAATTTTCCCAAGTTTCTGTAAAGAAGGCTCTGACCTAGACCCAGTCTGTTTGCTTCCATCCCTAACATTTACAATCCTTTGGGATTATAACTCCCCTGATCCACGTGGCTGCTCATTGGAGGAATGAGGGCTTTTGGAGGGGCTAACGTCATTGACAGATACTGGTTTCTGGTGCCTGGGAAGAATATACTGCTTTCACACAGTGGGGGCAGGATCCAGGATGGAATTAAGTTCCGAAAAGACACCCCCCAGCCCTCCACCCCACCACCCCCCTGCTGTTTTAGAGTCTTTGTGGGAGGACAGATTCCAGTCATTCTTCCCTTAACCACACACCAAGTGACTAATACAGCTCCTGTCACTAGTCACTGGGCCATGAGTGTTATGACCATGAAATCAGCCCTGAAATGTAGATGCAAAGACCACCCTGCCAGCTCACCTTTAATTTTCCCAATATTTTCTCATGTTCTTCCCCATTTTTTTTTACTTGTTTCAGAATGGTGTTGTCCACAGGGACCTAAAATTGGAAAACATTCTTCTTGATGACAATTTTAATATTAAGGTAGGATTCTTTTTCTCAGCTTCTCAGAATGGATTTGCATGTTTTATAACATTTTTACCCAAGGTATTAGAAGAGCCATTGTTATGGTAACAGCTACTAAGCAACAGCATCTGGCAAGAGGCTCAGAGGTTTGGAGGTTGGGGGAAGACACCACTGATTCCCAGTAATGCACACTAAATGAAGCTTTGCATACTTTGGGGGAGAAAGCCCTGTCCTGCCTCACAAAGGCCGTGATTCCCAATGCAGTATCTATCCACTAGTAGGAAACAGCAGAGCATTTAGTGCAGTCGGGCTTATTGTACAAATGATATTATTGCTGGCTGCTTCTGGGGCTAGGAAAAAACTGTTCTGGTCTACAGGGTTCAAGTGCCTCCTACAGAACACTCTGAATGTTCTTTTGATCATGGCTGGAAAATAAGCAAATAAGGTTTCAAAATAAACCTAGCAAAGCACATGTGCTTCATTAGGAAATGGCCTTGGAACTTCAGACACAAACGTATACTTTGGATAGTGATGTCAGTGATGTCATTTCCATGCCATTTCTCCCCAGTGAAAGCATGGGAATGACCTTTTTTCCTCTCTTCTATTGTTTATAGCTGTAGCACAAAGTTAAATAATGCAGAGATTTAATTTCCAGTGTAATTTCCTATATATATCCTATATATATTCCTCTATAAAATACGTGTAATTTCCAGGTGGCTGAACTTGTTTCACTTTCAACTTTGCTCCTGCTTGGGTAGCTGGATGTAAGGGTGGCTGGATGTGCTCATCCGTGGGCAAACAAGCAGAGCGAAGAACACCAAAGAGTTTCTGCTGACACTTTAGCATCCTTATTTAATTAAAAAAGCAATCAAGGAGCTACTTGTGTAGCCCAGTATCTAAATAGCCTGGGTCTTCCTTTTGTCTCCCCTGAAGGCACTGCCTCCTCTGCTTCACACAGGAGAGATTGTCTTCATTTCAAGCTGATGTGCAATGGAAATGGAAAGTAACATGTGGTAGCTGCCATCTGTGTAGCGCTGATGACAGAAGCTAACTTGGATCAACTAGTGGATTAAAGGCACATAAATATGTGGTTTCCAAAAATAGTCTTTTACAGAAGGCCCATCCAATGCAATATTTGGATGTTTTGCTTTTAGCATCCAGCATTGGAGCAGACCTCCCCTCTCCTGTTCCTACAGGGACGCTGTCTGCAGCAGCCAGAGCTGTTCTCAGCAGGGCTGAAAACAAAAAGTAGCCTTTCTAGGACATTGTATACCCATCAGGCTTCCGCAGGCAGGATGACCTTTCTTTCCACATTACACGCCAAACTATCTTCCCAGCTAATCAGAGAATTCTTGAGAGAAAAGAGGAATTTGTGGAATTTGCTGGCTGTGGTGGGCTGGATCTCTGCACTGTGGTCCTCATATGCAAAACCAATCACCGCGTCAAGCCTCTGGGGAGCTGAGCTTTGTCCGAAGGCTCCGCTCCCGCCCCTCTCTCCTTTATGGGAGATCTCCTGCGGGTAGAGCGGAAGGATGGGGCAAGGACAGGTAGCTTTGTGTTCGGTCCACGCTTGGAGGTGATCCAGGGGCTTCAGAACCACAGATGCATTTCAGCTGCCATAGCGAGTGGCACTGCTGTGGAAGAAATTCAGGTAGCTGTACCTCCCCACATACTTTCCAGTCATTTGGACATCTTTTTCTTGAGCATTGCCCTCTCCTGACTGTGTTTAAGCTGCTGTAGGTACTTTGCATATTTCCAGCCTTTCCTTAGCTACTACAGCTCTTCAGTGTTAAGGCCTCTGAGCAGGCAAGGCTGCCTTGGCATGGGCAAGTGGCTTCTTTGCTGTCCCCTAGTAACTACTTCTGCGAAGAGTCTCATGAAACTGAAAACCAGACTGAACTCAGGAACGTGCTGATATTTCGTGTTTGAATTTGGATTGCTTCAAGAGGTGACTTTGGTATGGTTTTCCTTTTCCTCTGTGTTCTCTTTTTTTAAACCTTGGGACTAAGGTCAGCTTTGAATTCTCGATGTTAAGCGTACAGCCCCTATTTCCCTGATGCTGAAGCTTTGAATAGGTTGCTGTGGTTTCTGTGTTACTTGCACAGAATTTTCTTACCACTTTTTCCTTGTTTCACTAAACAGTAACCGTTGGCAAGGAAACACATATGGAACTGTAAATTATTTATTAGGAGTAAATTTATCAGGTCCTCATTCTGAGAGTATTTACATGTGGTTAATTCAGGCAGAAAAAAAATGCAGTTTGGGGTTTGGTATTGACTGATGGCTTCAAATACTCAGAGGAAGGCATTTTCTGGAAATGGATTAATAGTCTTATCTGTTCTTTCTTAGTATTTATATTTCATTCAGTGGATTACAAACACAAAATTGGCGGTTTCATTTTAAGAATGAGAAAATTAAAGGAATCTCTTTGTTCTTGGGTGCAATGTGCAATTAAATACATGTTTCTGATGAAGCCAGTGATCTATGCATTATGATTTACAAAAACATGTCATAATAATGTGAAGAAAAAAATCGGATGTTGTAAAAATAGATCCCTGTATAGCAGCTTAAGCAATACTTCTAAAACAGGAAATAAAGAGGACAAGTAATCCATTAGAAATTATTATCCGACCTAAAAGGGCCCCAGGCCATTTTACTTGCTACTACACTAACTTGGAAACCATTCTTAAGCTTTAGATAATTAAATGAAGGTCATAAAGGAGTGTATGGAGATATAAGAAGGGGGTTTTTTTGTTTTTAAGAGCTGTGATGGTGAGTAAAAGTCTCTGGCAGTAGAGTCATGTGTTAGAATACAGCAACAAGGAAACACCAGTGTCTGGAAGCAACAAAAAATTAAATGTTTTGAAGAGTTCTGCATATCCACGGGCCAGAGGTGGAGGGCAATGAGGGGAAGAAAGTGATCCAATCTGTGGTGTATTATTAGGTTTTTCATGGACTTGTTGTACGCAGTACTATTGCCTGCAGACTTTTACTGAAAACCACTAAATGCAGCAAACGTAAATGAATCAAATGAGCTTTAAACACTTGTGAGACTGAACATGCACACATATCTAAATGCACAGCTGGAGGTGGGCAGGGTCAGACAGGCAGGAAGGCTAAGGCAGCTCCAAAGCATTGAAAAAGCTGCCATGAGTTGGGGAGTTAGGAAGCCCTTTGTGGGAAGAGATTCACAACGGCTTTAGGCATTTGCCTTCGATGGTCTTCGAAAAAGCCTTTCCGTGATGCCTGCTTCTTTTCATTAGTTTTGCAAGGACTGAGCATGCTAGCTTTTGATTCATTGTAGCCATGAATTTACTGGAAGGGATAGCAGCAGGGCAAATAAGTAGCTGCCTCCCTTTGCCCATAGCTCCTGCAGTTTGGTGTGATGGGGACCACATGTCCTCAAGCACTGCAGTTCTCCCCGGTGCCTAAATCTTCAAAACTGCATGCAGGGACATGGGGAGCAACTGCTGCCTTGTGTGGTGGCCAGGAATTTAATGCCTCTTGCTGGACTATCCAAATACTGTGTTTCTGCCCCATGCCACAAGCTACCCCGAGGGACACCTGTGTCACGCAGCCTGGCACGATGGAGGGGCCTCCTTGTTCACAGTAGGGATGAGAACGGTTCCTGGGCTGGGAATTGCAGCTAAAAAAGATGTCTAGCAGAGGTTGACATAAACCGTATGACCAACCCCGAAGTGATAGAACAATGCAAGTATAACAGGAACATAATCCTACTAACTGCACATTCTCTTGGGCTGGTAAGGGGACACCAATCAGACTAACCACTGAAAACCCACGAGGGTTTCGTATATACAGAGTAAGTGTACGGAATTGGGCTTTACTTTGCCAGAAGTCTCACCAACTGCACACACATTTCATTTGCTTTAAGAGACCCTAGTTATTTCTCTATCTGCAGTACAGAGAGACAGATTCTTAAGTGGGGTAAAGCTGACAATTTCCATGAGTGTGAACTTTGTGGAATTGGTATTCCACACTTCAACAATAAATTACATCTGGTTTATCATAGCTAACAGTAAATACAAAACATACACTCCTGAAGCAAGGGGAATAAAAGTCCACTTTTCTGCTCCTCCCAATTTAGGAAGTTTTTTTGACTTGATGCCTTAGTTCCATTTAAGTGCCAAGAACATGAAGTAATGTTGGCTTCTATTAATCTTGTTTTGGGGGGGCATGACAGTTTTAATGGGAAAAGCTGATAAACATCAGTCTGTGAGCATGGGAGTGGACTGTAACATAAATACTCTTTTCCTGAATGGTCAAAATGAAAACATGAATGCCCAAGTCTGAGAGTTTCTTAGAGTGAACAATGGTATGTGTATCCCTATATATATATATTCATGCACATCCACATGCATTTTATACATTCCATGGTGTTAAGGGAATGTATTTTCATAAGGAATCACACTGTGCAGTGTTTGTCCTTGTCTTAGCTGCATCCTGAACTAAAATAAAAATCAATGACCAGCACGAATTTTTAACACTGAAATGATCCCAGTCTCCCCCTGATTGACAGGGCACACTTCATAAGGCTTAAAACCAACTTCCTGCAAGCCAGGCAGGGTGACTTGATAAGAAAGCGGAATTTAAGGCAATTAAGTGCAATCTGAGCCATGAGAATATGTTTGCAGACTGCAGTTGTACACCAGCTGTTTTCAATGACATTCCAGCCATACAATGAAGATTTTACAAACCGCATTTATTTAAGGGTTGAATTTTCTGCTGTGGCTTGATGATACACTGTCTGAGGGACTGAGTGAATCCAATATATGAATGCACGTAGTGAGATGAATTAAAATTAATGGACAGAAATCAGCTGCTCTTTGAGCGAGATGAGTTCAGATTGTCAGTGAAACACTTGCACAAGCAGAACATCAAAATAGGGAAGGCTGAAGCATGAAATCTCATATCTGACTTGTGACTTTAAAAATTGTGTAAAATGATATATCAAAAAAAGTTTATATTTCTAATGTGAAAGTATCTAACAACTATATCTATATATCTATTTATATCTGTTTTTGAAGTGTACCTATGTTCCTGTTTTGGTCTCAACTGTGTCATTTTTCAGTGTAGCTGTAGCACTTGAGATTGTAGAGACAAAGACTTTACCAAGAGTTCACTAAACATTGCAATTCAACAGGTATTAGAGGCATTGATGATACACACTTTAGAAAGCCAAGAGTGAATGATGGTGCTGGCAAATCCTTTTCTTTCCCACTCACTTTGTGTTTTCTTGAATTTTCTCTTGTGAAAATTCCTGGGATTTAATTTCTTTCTGGTAGAAAAGACATGAATAAAGTGAAGAAAACCCAGAGAAAACTCCTGTCTTTTATAGCTATAATACCATTTTTATGCCTGTGCTTTATGTCCTTTATGTAGGCATTATGTTGATTGTGGGCAGTAATACAAGTATCGCTGGGAAGCAGATGCATTTGGGTTTTAAACAAGATAAAAATGAGATGTGTTGCCCTGTGCTAGAGAAACAAAGAAAATGCAGAGGTTGTGGGAGTATTTGGTGTTGCTATCCTCAGACTTTGTTTTGTAAGAACAAGAACAGAGAATTGAAGTAAACAAAATATTTGGACCCGATCCTGCAATTCCTACATGGGCAAAATTCCCAACAGTCCCAAGGGAAGTTTTGTTTGTGTTGGGAAAGCCGGATTTGGGCCCATTGTTTCCAGTTAGGAACCAGACTTGTGTTTATTATCTCGTGATAGACATCTCGTGGGCTTAACAGCTCAGATTCCTCAGCCCCATGTCCCTGAATCCGGAGGAGAGAGTGACTGCCTCACTTTGCCCCTTGTTCAAGTGTAGCTACATTCCAGATTATTTCAAAAATCACTTTCTTCAGTAACGCTCAGCTTCCTGCAGCACTCCTGCCTCCCTCCTCCTGTTGCATTTCAAGGTCTTGCCTTTTGGCTTGCATGTGTGTGATAAGAAGGGTGGTACTTTCTGCTCGCTTTCCTCTGGTATTAATGACTATACAAGATGAAGAGCAGTCAGTGGACAGCAGGCTTCCCAGTATGAGATTGTCTTTGCCAGCATATGCAATTCATCCAGGATAAAATTACCAGCTGATGGTTGTGCAGTTAGTTGGTGGCCTGTCTGTGAATAGAACCAAAGCATCCTTGTTCCTAGGATCAGGAGGATTTAACCTGGGAAGCCTTCTTCTGTGAGGGATCTTTAGAGAGAAAAGTAAAATCCATGTCGAGTTCCTTGCCCTAAGGCAGAGACAAATATAGACAAATATCTTCCCTGATAAAGGATTTTTTGTTACTTTAAGAAATTGTTAATATTACAAATGCCTTGTAAATGCAATTCTATTTGCAGATTGCTGATTTTGGACTCTCCAACCTTTATCATAAAGACAAGTTTCTGCAGACCTTCTGTGGAAGCCCACTGTATGCTTCACCTGAAATAGTTAATGGACGGCCTTACAGAGGCCCAGAGGTAAGAAGGGTCAGTTTTTCTGTGGTGGTATGGGGATGTTTTTGAGGATAATGTTCTTGAGGGCTAGTGTTAATGCAAATGTTACTGTACGTGTGAGTTCACTTGGGTCTGTCCCGTATTTGAAGTTCTTAAGCTGCCTTCACTAGATTTTGTTTACATTGCCTGTGAGTGGTTAGTGACATGTTAGACACCAGTTTGCCCAGCAGTAGGTGCAGCTGGACATGATGCTGCTCTTGTGGTGCTGGTGGCAGGGAGAAGGGCAGGGATCAGCTTTCCTGGGCTTCACATGTGTTGTGTCTGTATTTCAGGTTGACAGCTGGGCCCTCGGTGTATTGCTTTACACTCTGGTTTATGGAACGATGCCCTTTGATGGCTTCGATCACAAAAATCTCATCAGGCAGATCAGCAGTGGAGAATATCGTGAGCCAACGCAGACTTCAGGTATGAAAAAGGAGGGAGAGCCATGTACTGAGCTGACAGCAGTTCAGAATGGAACATTTTGTTTGGCCCCTTCCAACATGTTACAGTGTCATATTAGAATGATATACACCAAAAAAAGAATCTCATTCTCCTACAGATTTCATCTGCTATAAATTCCCATCTGGGTACAGCACTTTCCAAAAGCCCTTTTAAAATTCAAGTTTGGTAGCAGATAGATTTTGTTGCCTTGGGGAAGCTGTAATGGGCTCTTTTAAGTAGATCTGTGACAGTGGAAGGTCTGTTAGCTATTGCAAGTGGAATTGTTCAGACAAGCTGTAAACTGATACAACATACTGGTACAGATCAGTCCACTCACTACACTGTGGTCTGTCACGAGCAGAGAGAAGGTGAATGGTCAGAGCAACACAGTCTCTTATTAAAGAAGGCAGGCCAAAATCTGAATTAATGCCACCGTGTTCACATCGGCTTCTAGGATAGCACATTAAGCAGTCACCTGACAGAAAAGTATCAGCTAATTCTGGCGCACTGATTATGACTCCTTCCAGCCTTAAATATCTATGCATATATTATATTTAAATGAATATTTATCGCGTATCAGTTGTTTGCCATTCTTTTCAATTTCCCGTCTTCTCGCTCTCTGCATGAAAATAAACATTCACAATACACAGAAGACTACATTGTTTATGGAAAAAGTAGATACAGAACCAATAATGTGTAGATCATTTAAAATATCCCAATTCCGTTTTATTTTCTTCTAAGTTTTGTCATTTGAGTCAATAGGTTGGTGACTTCCTTCAGTAATATGGAACTATTCACTGTCTAATACAGTACAAACATTAATTTATTGGATAGCCCAGTGTACATTTTCCAGAGTGAATCATATTCTTCTGATAAAAAGTAGTGCTCAGAGGCATTTTCCATCACTGACTGATGGGCAAAGCCTTGTTCCCTTTCACGTCTCCTGTTGGATGGAGCATTATTTTTGCTCATTTGATTGGCTTCACGCTTCCAGTTTAAACTGACAGACCTAAGAATGCCCATGTTCTAAAAATGTTGTATGCCATTCTTCATCTATAGATGCTCGTGGTCTTATCAGGTGGATGCTGATGGTGAACCCTGAACGCCGAGCAACCATTGAAGACATTGCCAACCACTGGTGGGTTAACTGGGGCTACAAGAGCAGTGTCTGTGACTGTGATGCCATGAGGGACTCCGAGTCCCCACTGCTGGCAAGGTTCATTGATTGGCATCACCGTTCTACTGGCCTCCAACCAGAGACTGATACCAAAATCAAGTGCCTTTCTAAGCCCAAAGGTCCTGAAGTCACACTAGAGAGACAGAGGTCTCTGAAAAAATCAAAAAAGGAAAATGACATTGCACAGTCCATCCAGGAAGGAGGAGCTGAAAATGCAACCAAACCGACCTCCAAGAGACCCAAAGGCATCCTGAAGAAAAGGAGCAACAGTGAACATCGCTCTCACAGTGCAGGTTTCATTGAAGGAGTTGTCAGCCCAGTGTTACCCTCTGCTTTTAAGCTGGAGCAAGAGTTGTGTAGGACTGGCGTGGCCATTAAAAGTGTTGTAGAGGGAGAGGTAGCTGGCAAATATGGCACTAAGCAGTCTTCACTAATGCCAAAAAAAGGAATCTTAAAGAAGACTCAGCAGAGGGAGTCTGGCTATTACTCCTCTCCAGAAAGAAGCGAATCTTCTGAACTCTTGGACAATAATGATGAAACAGTAAACAGTGACACTTCTCCAGGGGTCACAGAGCCATCCAGAAATGGGTCTTACAGCCATTCCTGCAGGCGTAAGGGCATCTTGAAACATAACAGCAAGTATTCTACCAACAGCACTGAACCTGCTTTGATTAGCCCTGACACACCAACGCTGGAGGCCATGGAAGAAATGGTCTTGCCTGGGGACGCATTACCTCGAAGTTACAGTCGCCCTTCCAGCGTGATTAGTGACGACAGTATTTTGTCCAGTGACTCATTTGATTTGCTGGATTTGCAAGAGAACAGGCCAAACAGGCAGAGAATACGGAGCTGTGTCTCTGCTGAAAATTTCCTCCAGATCCAAGACTTCGAAGGACTTCAGAACCGCCCACGGCCACAGTATCTAAAGCGCTACCGCAACCGTCTGGGGGACAGCAGTTTTTCTCTTCTCACAGACATGGATGATGTGACTCAGGTGTACAAGAAAGCCCTAGAGATCTGCAACAAGCTAAACTAGCAGAGGGAAGATGGAAAAGGGAGGGAAGGGAGTTATTCTGTGTACCTTTATGATGGAGTAAGCCAGGTCACTGATTTGCTGACAATGGTAGGTTTTGATTCAGAGGAGCTGACTGTACCTACTTAGCTGAACTCTGAGTAAAGTTGCCCCAAAGTCATCTCACACTTTTCTGTGTCCTCAAAATATTACCTACCTGACCAGAGAAAAACCTTTGGTCTTTGTATCCGTGATGAAAGCACATCAGGAGCTAGCAGACAAAAGCATCAAGATTTGATGGCTCAAAGTCAAAGCCAGACAGAATTAAAACTGGAAGAGAGGGACACACGTCTTGAGAGGTTTGTAATTAATATTAGATAAGCTTTATCAAGGGATGAGCTGAATTCTTCAAGTCAAATTTGGATGCCTTTTAGAACAAGAGGCTTTATTTCCCTCTGAAATTATTTGTCTGGGTACAATGATTGCACAGTGGGAATCTTTGGCTTGCGTTATGCAGGATGCCGGGCGCTAGGTGGTCACCATGGTCCCTTCCACCAGGGTGACCTGAGAGGTTCTGAACATGTTCTAAGATAATTTGAGAGACTTGCCCCAAAAAAACCTCATGAGGTGTTTGTGGACAAGCGATGGAGCAGGCATTCATATCTGAACCCTCCCACAGTGTCCAGAGCCATTGCTCTTCAGTGAGCAGAAAGTTCTGAAATTATTTTCAACTCCTCCTCCTACGAGCAAAAACAGAGCCACAGAAATGATAACAGGAACTGGAAGAAATGGGTGTTATCAGCAGCTAAATGATCTTTTAAGGCATTTCAACCCATATGTTCAATCTGTGACTCTTTCAAAATGTCTAGTCAGATGAATGCCCAGACAAAGATGGATCTGACAAAGGGTCTCAAGGGTTAGCTGACCCTCCAATCTCGAGTTCAGTCACTGTCAGCAAATGGTGCCACCTTGCTGCTAGCTTGTAGTTTTTGAGGGTGACAGTAGTTTGCAACCAGAATGTTAGGTAAGGAAAAGGTTGTAGAATGTAGGAAATGGATAGAGGTCAGAAAGTTAGTGGGAAGATGCCTTTCTCCAAATGAAAATGTTCCTAGGTTGGTGGTAATGGAGCAGAAAGAATTGAGTGATGAAGTGATAACAGTAGATTTAATAACAGAGTTAGCATAAAATTGTGGGCCTGCCTCTATCTAGTGTAGCTGGTACTGAGTGTGCAATGATACCAGTTTGGAAAAAGAGGATATCTGTTGGTGTTCTCAGACATATCCAGCTATCCAGACCGAAGGCTTCAACTCCCATAAAGGTACCACATGGGTCTACTGGATTACCTGAATGTAAGCCTATGTCAGAAAGGCACTGTGTGTTTGACAGGCCTGGGCAAACTGGAATCTTCAGGCCCATTTCAGTCTCATTCCCATGAGCACATAGCCCCTGGCTTTCTTGGAGGTACACTGGTGTGATTAAATCACAGGTTTCAGCCGATGATGTCAAATGATCCACAGCTGCAAAACTTGTATTGACACTCATAACCAGGGCAGAGGGCATGGGGCAAGTTCTGGTCTCACTCCTGCCCTGTAACTGGAACTGAAAGCAGAGTTTGACCCACTGTGTCCCAAATCCTAGAGATGGTGCAGAAACTGAATAGAGTTCCTCTGGGGATTCCTTGGGAATTGGGGATAAGTCCATAGGTCGTTGGCATCTGGGACAGGGAGCTATTTCACTTGCAGATTCCTCTTATTCAGTGTATCATGGTACTTAAATCTGCTGGTTCCTCCTAAAAATCAAGTGGGCTGCCTAGCATAAAGATGAACCATCTTGAGTTTCCTAAATCAGTTAATCTGCCTCTGTGGAGAACCTTTACTTATTACTTACTCACTTACACTGGACCAAATTTGGCTCTGAAATAAACGGCATCAATACCATGAAATCTCTGAGAGATGTGCTCTCAGGTGGTCAAGTGAAATCTGGCTCACTGTCACTTGCTCAGGAAGGGCAACTGCAGGTCACTTCTCTACAGATGTGTACCTCTGTGTATGATATTCAGACGTCTCATCTTCTCTCACAAGCCCTGCATGTGCTCTTTTACCCCATCCCAAACCAGCACCCTGTTTTGCAGTGTGTTGAATTAACAGGTTTGCTGTGGTGCATTTTAAAACAACTCAGCGTAGTCCCCATGGCCTTTCTGAAACAAGGGTGGATGTGCCTTGCAGCCACGGCTTTTAACTCATGCCGTGGGGTGTAAGAGCTGCATCCTCAGCTGGTGTGAGTCAGTGCTGTCCCGCTGAGGCTGGAGCATCACACCTTCCCTGCACATCTGGCACTAAACCTTGAGTGGATTTATAGAGGTTTCAGGACGAAGGGAAGGGAACTCAGCCAGCCATGGCAGGGAAGTGAGGAGCACCCTGAAGGCTTCTATCTCCCGAGGCTTTTGCCCAGGCCTGCTTCCTTGTGTACAAATGTGAATGAGTGAGTGACTGCTTGCTGCCAAACTGGAAATGTTATGTAGGGATTTACTGGCATGTTACTGGCATGTTACATGTTTACTGGCATGTTATCATTCCTAGAAGAGAAGAAAAAAAAAACTTGACTGCACATTGTTACTATTAGTGTTGTGATTCTTATTTAATTTTTTTTGTAATACAAAGTCAACTTTTTTATTTGAATTTGTCTTTTTTTTTTTTTATTTATTGGTCTGAAAGCCATTTCAAAGTTATAATAATATATTTGGTGTAATTTAATTGGTGCAACATTATTTTACAGCTCCGGCCAAAATTGTTTTGGTGTTATTTTTTGGGTTTTTTTGGTTTTTTCTCCCAATCCTTGGTTGGTTTGAGCTCTACGAGGCACACAGGGAAAAACGCTGGATAATCACCCGAAGTGTTTGTATTTTTAATCTGATACTGTTTTTTATTAAATAAAATGAAATTAATGTAACTGTGAAGAGTCTCTCTCTTCCCCCTTTTCTTTCTCACTGTACATCAGCATGAGCCAATGCCAAATGCTAATGAACTTGTCATGCAGAAATACAGCGGCATCTCAGCACTTTGTACCAAGTTGTTTATGCAAACCTTCTTGGCTCGTTTCTGCATTTGAATATGATGTGGGTGGCCACAGAGACTCCCTTGCTGTGAAGCATTTGGCACTGCAAAGCACCCAGAGCTTTCAGCTCTAGAAAAGTTTGGTGGAGAACAGCTGACTGGGGGTTTTCTCTTGAAGATAGATGAGGTTTGTGGGCCAGGTGTGCTGTAGGTGAGACAGGGCTGGCTGAGCAGACACAGCACAGCTCATTTGTAGCTCAGAGACAGATGGTCATGGTCCTTTCTCCTCCCCATCTGGGAAAGGAACAGTTTATTGACAATGTTCTTGTTGGTAAAATTTAGGGGGTTTGAGCAGTAATTTGATCAGAAAAGACTGATGGCCATTCACTGCTGTCGAGTGTGTGTTGATTTTGGTCAGATGGCTTTGAACAGAGAGAGTAATCAGCTGGTGAGATGGAAAAAAGGGAGTCAGTTTTCATTTTTTTGGAATCCCCATGATCACCAGAAGGCTTTAGATTGTTTTTCTTGGAAAACAGGTGGGCATCATAAGGGAAACTGGGTGTTAGGTCTGCTGTGTGTGCTGGGGACTTGTTAAAATAAAGGAAGTGGTTGGCAATGTCTTCGTATTGGCTCTGAGCAAGACACCATTAAGCTTCACCCTTGATGCAGCCAGCCAAGATACCTGTGGTGTATATGCTGCTTTTTAAAATTACAGGCAGTTTGGATTAGGATCCAAGGTTTGGATATTATGGGGAAAAAAAAGGCTTTAATTGTTCTAATTCATTTTCTCTCTCTTGAGCTTTTTAAAACAAGAAGCCATGGCTGTCGGTGCTAGATGACGACCCCTTAGAAACCAGTGGGAATAAAGGGAAGAAGCCAGTGATGCAGAAGGGTAAGCAGGTGTAAATACATTACAAAAGGAATTATTATCTGCTGTGTGCTAATTGAGTCAGGAATTACGAGGTGTGTATTCAAAAGTCAGCATGCCTGTTCTTGCACCTGAGGTGAATAAGGTCCAGTTGTGCTGGTGGTGGAAAATATACTGCAAGTCTCTTCTGTAATAACAATTATGAAACAACTTTTTTTTTTTTTTTAACACACTAGTTAAAAAGTGAAGCTGAGGGCAAACTATTTGTTTCATTTAAAAAATAATGACTTTTAGAAAGTTCTGGATGGCTGGGCATGCTGCACATTTGTGGCAAGCTCTGAGGAGTAATTACGTACATGTTTGTACAGCTCTGAGAGTGAACAGCTCTGGGGTAGGGTGGGAGCTCAGAGTCTTAATTTTCCAATTTATTACAGAAGATAAGTGCAGAGCGATATGCCTTAGCTGAAGTCACATAATAAATCTGTGGACAGACCTGGTCTTCTTTTATATTCGCTGCATGGGCATTCCAGTGGTTCTCAGAAATTGTTGAGTTTTTATGGTTTGGGCAAGACAGGAGCAAGGAAGCAAGAGAGGAGCATTTTTAGTTATTGCAGACAAATGAGTTTGCAGATAAGTTTGTTATTGACTCCATAAGCATATGCAGTAAAACTTTGCAACACCAGAGCCTCAGTTACAGCTACAGGGTAAGTCATAACCAGCCTGATGAAGGGAGACGTCTGATACTCAGTGTAAATTCGGTATATATAAAGAGCTTATCGGTTTAATTCAGCATTTATCTCAGTGATTCACAGCTCATTTTAATGAGCTGCTTCTGGAGACAAATCTGCAGGAATGCTTTTGCTGAGCCAATAGAAACTTCGATGCTTGCTAGCATCAGCCCAAGGTCTCTGGTACCTGTCCCAGGGTGACTGATTTCAGGGTTTCAACTGGAAGTTTTGCCACAGCAGAGAACAAGCCCTGTTTCCACTGCATTATTGGTATTTAGAATTCAACTGGAGCTTTTTTTTATTGTCTGGTGGAGCAGTCTTTTCCTCCTTGCCAAACCAAGACATCTTTCTCATAAAAGACTGAGTAATTTGTCTGGAGAAGCAACTTTTTTGGATAGATGATCTGAGCATTTTGTTTCTGGCTATCTCTCTCTATTCCTTACTCCTCGCCCCATATTTCCTGGAATTTCATCAGTGCAGAAAACCCTTTGATTTGCGTGTCATCTGACCATACAGAGCCCTGAACTTTTAAGGAAATTATATTTATTTGCACTGATGCTTAATTGTTCCTTGGAAAAGCATTTTGCAAGACAATTTTATGAATCTCCAGAAGACTCCTCATTCCAACTCAAGTGCTGGGCTTAGAGTTCACACTGAGTATTGAACCAGGCCCAGGGCCACGAAGGAATTAGGTAGGTGACTGCTATCAAAATAAGGAAATCAGCTGTGGGTGCTGGCTATAGGAGCACTTCACCCTACTTTTTCATTCAGCAAAGCACCTTGACTGCCAGTGTGAACTCAGTTTTTTTTTACACTGAGCACCTCTGAAAATCCATGCCCGATCTTTCTCGCAGTGAGCACCCTGCACTGAAGCCTTTGCTGTCAGAGACCATGTGGGAATGCTGGCGTTGACCCGCCTTGACATTTTCTTTTTTGCCCTTTCCCCTTTCACTTTATCCTATTTACTTAACACAAATAAAGCGTGTCTCTCTCTCACGTAGTCCAAACCCTGCTTGCTGTCCTGTTTAGCTTTGCTCCATAGACTGCATAAATAGCCTGTCAGGACGGCGGGTTGAACTTTGCTCACAGGGTCCTTTTGCAGCTCTGACCCTGGCTGTGGCATCGTTTGGCCTCGGAGGCTGTTGGGATCCATCTCTGCAGTGGTGGCTCCGGTGCTGGTCCTTTACAGCAGGAAGCTTTTCTTCCAGGATGCAGAAACCGTGGATGGGACCCTGAGCTAACAGCAGGGAGCTCTCTGAAAGAGGCACCAAGCTGCGGGCCAATTACAAAGCTGGGCTGCCAGGACAAACGGGTTAGACTGACCCAATATAAATCCCTGGAAGCTGGTGGTGAGATTATACCCTTCGCAGCAGGAATCCACTTAGAAAACTGTGCTCCTTTCATAGGCTTGGGAGATGCTATTGCATTTACCAATACAAGGAAGGAATAACTGTAGAAGAACTGTCTGTGGAGGAGGGAGAATTTTTCTTGTGGCTCTGCAGTACATAGAGTTTATTAAGAAACCCTTCCAAATTTCAGCCTCAGAGATAATAGGACAAGACATACTTTAAATAGAACGAAAGGGAAAACAAATTCATAACAGATGTTAGAAAATATGTAAATATATATTTGTATTTGCATATAAAGCCCTAGCCCTCGCCTGCCAGGCAAGATTGCTAGGACCAGAGCATGTGTCATCATCCCAGCTGCACTGGGAATTGTCAAAAATATTTCTTTAAATGTTCCTTCAAACTCTGTTGTTCTCTTTAACTGCACGTCCCACAGCTTGACGGTTTAATCAGAAGATGTCTTGAGACAAGGGATCTGCTGCCTGAGAAGAGATCTTTGCTAAATTCCCATACAACTCAGTGCCACAAGGAATGTTCAGTTAGCTCCAGCCCTTAGAAACCTCAAGGTAGTTAAGCCCCTTGCACTCCCAGGAAAAAATTGTGTCAGAGTGGAAAGAGGCAATGGGTAACAGTCAAGTATTACATCCCCAGATGGTGCAAACTGATGTTGACCCAACCTGGACAAGCATCCAGCCTTAAAAACCAAATTGCTATCATTGTGAAACTGTGGTTGGATTGAAGGGGAATGGCTTCCGGCCCCACGTACTCACCATTTGATTTCTCCATATGAGAAATTATGTATTTTCAAAAGTTGTGTTAGAAATACCTGTTTCTGAGAAGCCAGTTTCAGCTGCCTACACCTCAATTTTTGAAAGCGATGGCCACCATCTGCTCTCCGTGACCTCAGCCTGAGCTGTGGTCCCTTGGTGCTTACAAGGATAAGGCTTACTGGACCTCAGGCTGGACATTTCAAAATAGAGATACTCCAAGCCAGTAACTCTGAAATCTTGAGCCTTTCCTTAGCTGGCTGGGGTCTTTCAAAACACTGACACACCCAGGGCATTGTAAAATTTTGCAGAAATTGAACCTTTCTTCAGCTGAATAGGAATTTTATCATTAGCGGTGATTTTTTAGGAAATCGAAATGTTCTTGATTTCTCAGGAGTGTATGACTGCAAGTACTGCACAGAAGGCAGGAAGCTTCAGCCCCTTAGAAAGACACAAGACACTTGGAAAGCTTTCAACAGCCCAGAGCTTGAGTGTTACCGTTTAATAAATCTGTCCCTTCCTAAGGGAAATGATGCTTTACTTGAGTTTCTAATGTGGTCTTATCCCAGTGTATCCCACCAGACTAGTCTGGATGGGCATGGAAATTGTCCTCTTTTGACATTAATAGAGAAGACACAAAAAGCCCAGATAAGTAGCACGTGAACAACATCACCTGGTCTATGAAGAAATAACTGCAGTTGCTTTTTACTAGAGCCAAAATGCTGTTTACTGAAAGGTTCCAAATTATTATCCTGATCTAGCAATGACTTAGGTAACTCTGGAGGAAACAAAACTATTGATGATTACAGAAAATGAGCCAGAGTAGGGGCAACATTTCGTCTTGGTGAGAGAACAGAGGGACAATCTTCTCTTGCACTGGATATAAGTGAAGAAATTAATTTCCTCTTGGTGTTCCGTTATGAAATTGGAGTAGATTTACTGGAGCCTCCCTCATTCCTTTTCCCATGGCAAGTACAAGTAGTTAGGTTTGCTCACAAGAGATGCAGATTTGTCCCTTGCCACCATTTGCAGCAGGCCTGCACTTGCACAGAGAATGGGACCCTGCTGGCTGACATGCTGAGGGAGAGCCCTTAGAGCCCCTCCAGGGAGCCCCGGTACAAAGACGGCTTTAGCATGAGAGAGGGATCAGAGCCCTCAATGTGCTTTAATGGGGCTGCCAGGGACAGCTTTTGTTAAAGTTCTGCCCTGCAAACAAAGGAAGATTTGCATATTTTCTCCTCCGACATCAGCACGCTCCCCAACACCTGCAAAAGCACCCCTGCCACAGAGGGCATCTCTACTTTAGAAAATACACACGTTGTGAGCAGACTTGATTGCTTCAAATAGCAGAAAAGCCTTTTTTGACAACACACTCACTAAACCTGAATTAAAACTGTACTGTTCCACGCAAAGTTATCTGGCTTTTCTTCTGGCAAAGCTGGTAGTACTGAGACAGGAATTCCTACATTAGTTTATATGCCTTTCCCCTTAAACCTTTTCTTCTGAAGAAGCCTTGGTCAAAAGCTGAAGCAAGGTCCTCCAGTTATAGAAACTGTGCTCAAGTCAGTTTGAGGAATGGAACAAAAGCGACATCACTTTTGAGCAGTCAAAGCTTGTCCACACTGCCTTCATGAACATTCCATGTCTGTGGCAAATTCCCAGAAATACTGTGAGGCTATACCGACTAACTGCCCACTAGAAGGAAGTGTGTCGGAAGCATCAGAAGGCTCTAGACTAATTTAGCCCCCTGCCCTGGTATATACACTCCTCACTACAAACAAACACTTGGTTGACTGGTTTTTGGGAGGACAGTAGAAAGCCTGCAAAGCTCAAAGGAGAGATTTGGGTTTTCAGCACTAAGGCATCCATACTCTCCTTTGCATGCATGTGAACAGAAAGCCTTTGTTCAGATCAAGCCAAGAAGAAATAAACTGTTGTTGGAAGGTCATTTCAGCTTGCTTCGAGGGGTGAGGAAGAACTAGAAAAAATAACCAAAGGTGGTCTTCTTACCAGTGATTATAAATATTGTCTTTCATCAGAACAGGCAAGGTTTTGTTAGAAATGTCTGGTTTTGTGTTGGACTAATTCATTGTAGGTTCAGGCTAGAGGTTTCATAACAGTTTTAGCTACCACAGTTCCTGAGTGTCCCACTCGAGGCACCCTGGGGAGGTTTGATTTTTAGAGAATGAGTGGTTCCTACAAGGACACAGCAAATGTAGGTGCTCAATCTGCCTTGCAGGTCTTGGTGGTTGCTTCTTTGACTGGTGCCTGTCAGCATTCAGGAAGTTATGAGTCCAGCTAGCTATTAGTGTAGGAAAGATCTCCATTAATCTGTTCTTTATTGGTATCTGGAGGCTTTGCTTGGATTTCATACTCCACCGTAATGTAAGTCTACCACCAGGGTGGTAAGCAACCATGTTAAGCTCATCTTCCAGCAAAGCACCACCACTTTTATTAAGAAGAGTTCTGCTACAACTGATGAATTCATTTTAAAGGGAGGGTAGGGAGAGGGCCCATGTGACATTTCAAATATAACTCTGCCAGGATTTCCTGTATTTTAGCCTTTTTTATGGAATCTTCCCCTTTATCTCTCTCATATGAACCCTGATTCACTAAATTACTCCTATAAATAATTCTCACATGTTTAAAGGTAGGCCTGCCTATTCCTTGATGACTCAGGGCCATGGCTTTTTATCTGACAGTGAATTGCTACCCAGGAAAATCCCCAAAGGTCAGTTTTCAGTGCTATTTTTTGACATGAACTCAAAGAGGTTGGCAAAAATGCTTCAGTAGTGGTTTTCCTGAAAAAACTGAGCAACATTATATATCTGTCTTTCAGCAAATATGAAGCTTTGGTACAGACCACAGCTTGCCTGGCTATATCCTGTTTTCTTCTTCTATTTCGAGCATTTATTTCTGCAGATAAATGGCTTGCAGTAGTCTGTCATACAAATGGTCATTAACGTTTAAAAGCTGGGATTTTCAAAAACATTCAGCATAAGCCTAGCTCTACTCTTGTTTAAGTTACTGGCAAAACCCCTAGAGATGTTATTTTTCTTTTTCTACAGATAGCCCCTCATAAGCCTATCCTATGCCCGGGAGAGTATTTCCCCATTTCTGGTAGGATCATTACAGGAGTTATTGAATAAGGAATGAACACTTTGGCAAGATAATAATGATAACCCTGATCTTCTTTTATGTAATTATGGATTCAGAAGAAATTAAATCAGCAGGCTTAGTGATGGAGAGAAAAACTGAAGAGGTTGTTCCAGTACATCCAGGGTCACTGTCCTATTTAATTTTGTAGCCCATAAAATCTTCCCTGCTGTAGTGGACAGGTCATTTTTGGCTACATCTAAAATGACTGGCTTCATTTTCTTGTGCTGATTTTTCTTTCCCGAATGGCACTGGTAGGCTCCTTAGGCTATGGTTCAAACTTCTTTAAAAACCCAACAAAAATAATAAAGCTGACCATTAACCTGCCTGATTTCTTTTTAAGTGCCAGAGTAAAGTAAACAATCTTTGAAGGAAAGAAGATGCAAAGTCAGAGCTCAAAGCAAATGGATATTGTAAGGAGTCTCTCCTCACCTCTTTCCATACTGGGTTTCCCTGACACCCCGTGGGCTATGTAGCACTTCCTAGCACAGGCACAAGCTGGGCACATCAGCAGCAGCCTCCACTGCAAGCGCACACCTTGCGCCGAAAGCGCCATCACACCCAGGAAACCTTCAGGATCCCTGTTGTGTTGTCTCTCGCAACTATCCTCTGCACCCCACACACCTTGAGCTGAATGATTTCAGGGATCCCCCTGGGGTGTTTTTGTACCCCACTTCCACCACAGTTTTGTTTTCTCCCCTTGGAGCATGGCTGGCTGCTGCGCATTGCAACCCGAGGGCCAGGGTGCTTGGACCATGTGTTTTCCTCCAGTTTGTTCAAGGTAATTTGATTTGTGGATTTGCACAGACAACAGCAGAGACTGATTCTTAACTGGACATCCCACGCCATGGTTCGTTCTCACCGGCTCCCTTAAGACAAGGCTAATTCACACCTTCTGCTGGGGCAGGCAATTTGCTTTAAAAGTAGATAACCAAGCTCAGGAAGGAAGGAGCAGCTGGGGGGATTGGAGCAGTTGGTTTCCGTGCTGGGAATCCTCATTAGGCTGAACAAAATCTCTCGTTTGCTGAGCGAGAAGGGAGAGTCACTTCAGGCGCCTCAGACCTGCACTAACCTGCAGAGTTCGCGGGCTCTGCCCCTCCTGCTGCAGCAGATGGGGACGTCAGCTCGCCTGCATCCAGGTGGACTTCACTCAGTCGAGCATCTGCTCCTGGCTGCTCATCCAGCTTCTTTCCTATACATAAAAACAAGTAATGATACAGTATTATTTTTATTTTAAAAATATGAACTAAGGAATCAAACTGCAGGCTGCATCTCCCGTGTTGTTTGATGGCCGCTGCCTGTGTGGGGCACACTGCAGGTTGCGAACTCCTTGTGGGACAACACGTACACAGCTATGCAATTTTTATGTGCATTTATACCACAGTCCTTAGCTGAGCACAACTCTGATCACTGATGTCATGATTACTCATGTCAGACATCTCATGGTGGCTTTCAGGCCTTTTGTTCCACTTTCATGATGACTATGGGGAGTGGTATTGGGCAGATCTTGCGAAAGAAGTACCATTGTCAGCAAAAGAAATGAAAATCAGCCAGGATTTTGGCTTCTGTCAGTGAGCAAAATCTGCAGTTCAGGACATTTTGAGCTATTGTTATAACAAAAGCAGCTCCCTCTCTTTTAGTTTTCATTTGCTTGGACTTGGATCTTTCTCTCAGCTTTTCCACACTTGAATTCCTCATGAACTTACTGTGAGCTAAAACCAGAGAAACTGGAGACCTACATAACACTATCACTGTCCCACTGATTTTGGGTACAGACACATTCTCATAGGAAAAGTTGTGAAAACAATATAAGACACTGCGAAAAAAAGGACATTTTTTTTTTCCAGCTTCCCTTTCATTTATAATTAGAGCATTTAATTTAAATTTCAAAATATCAAAAACTTCAAGCAGCCACACTGATCCGTCATTCTGCAGCTGTATTTAGAGGAGACTTGAGAATTTGTAAGAAAGAGGCCTGAAGAACAAAGACGTCTGCCCTCAGGAAGGATATTAATATTGAAGGAGGCCTATACTTGAGCATGCTTCTATCCCTTCTTCAGGGGATTTTCTTCCAGCAGGGATTTTCCTGCTTCAGTTGCTAATTTCCCTGAAGGCATTTTGACAAGTAGGATACCTCTTTACACTTTTTGTCATAGCTATGGTATTTGAGGGAGACGAAGTGAAAATCTACAAACCTGTGTGCATACAACGAAGGAAGGAGCTGTTAGTATATGCTTAAGGGCAAACAGAGGATTATCTTCTAATCTGCTTATTTTGCTAAACAGAAGTTGTACAGTTTTACCAGATATTACTTGCATCTGTTTAAATTACAGCTTATCTTTTAAAAAATAACCGGCCTTGGTACAAGCATTCCAGTGGATGAAGAATCAATCGCATTGCTTGGGAAATTGTCTCAGTCATTTATTACTAATACATGAAGCTGAGATTTTCAGAGTCACCTTGAGAACTGAGCAAACTAAGACCTGGAGGCAGTTCATCTTTAAAATCTCCATATGGAGGAATTTCTTCAGCATTCTGATAGTGTTCCTCTGGAGCCAATCTGAAATTAAAGTGCTATTAAGTCCCTGAAGTCTTTTGATCTCAAGGAGAAATTTAAAAATGGTTGGAAAATATGAATACTCAATTCATGTTTGCTGTGTGCATTTAATCCCCTGTCTCTTTCTTCCCAGAGGATACAACACACACACACACACACATATATATAAAATACATATAAATATATATAAATAATGACTGAATAAGCAAATAGATACTGCCTATGTCCAGAATCAGTAAGTGCAAAACTGCTCTGGTTAAGCTTCCATCCAGTCCTGTGGGATGCATATGATGGGAAATGCTTCCCTGTCATCTACGTAGATCTGAAAAATGGAGTTTTGGCATCCTGTAGCAAATGCTTAGGGAGTGAGTGCTGGGACATTGGAACACTTGTTTCACTAGTATCAAACAAACAAAAAAACCCCAAAACAGTCCTGGATAATATTTTCTAATTGTTTTGGAAAAAAAAAAAAAGTAATTTTTTCCACATCAGTTAACACATTGTCAAGACAGGTAAATTAGTTTTCCAGCAGTGTTCTACTGTTCCATGTCTACTCAAAGAATGCGCACAAAATTCCTAATTAATCTCTTACAGCAATTAGCTTTGAAAGTAGTCTACAGAGTTTGAATTCTGTGAATATTAACTGATATAAAAATTCAAAGGAAACCCTAAACTATTTGACAGTGAAGCTAAGTCTGTGTTACAAAAAGCAAAAAAATTGACCTAGGCTAGAAACCATCCCTGATTTACTGTCTGATTTTCTGATGCCTCTTCCTACTGGTATCAGTGATGGCGTGTGAAAAGTAACCACAAAATATGTAGCTTCATCATACCAAAAAGACACGTAAGTAGGAGAGGGGGACTGGATTTCAAGAAAGCAAGCTGGATTTATGGAGGAAGATTAAAAAAGCTAATTATGTTTAACTTGGCTGACAGACAGCTAAAAAAGGGGATATGATAACTGCCTACAAATATTTGAAAGATGCATAATACACCAAGGAAAGAGGGAAATAGTTTGAGACAAAGTCTGGTAAAGCAAAATTTAGGCTGGGTAGAATGCTAACAATGAGACCTGTCAGACTGCACAAAAATTTCCCGAGGGAATTAGTCAACACCTCATTAAAAAAAATACTTTGGACAACATGCACTGAGGGGGTTTGCAGGGAATAACCCTTCAGTGAGAAAGTCAAGGACCAGGGACCTTCATAGGCCACATTCTGCTCCATTATTGCTGCTGTTGTCAATAGCATATGATTTTAAAGGTTTTCCCAACAAAGTTTTTGAGGCAGGAGACTTTTATTTCCTCCCTGACAAACAGTAGATGGAGGGAAATTCTCTTTGAGGGAAATTACTCTTTTTATGGAAAATTTGAAACATCAAGGGAAAGTCACCGTATTTGGAATGGGAGCAGTGGAACACACCAAAATGGTGTCGGGCCAACCTTCCCTGTCCCCAGGAATGTTTCAGGGCAGCTGACAGGATGCTCTCATTGAAGTGCCAGGGAATTGGAGACAGTCTGGGTTTTGGATCACGTATGTAGCTCCTGCTCAGCATAAGCTCCATGGTGGACTTGCACTTGAGCAGCTATCCTGTGTCAAAAGCCAACCTGCCTTGAGTCTGTTTTTTTCCCCTAAATCATCTAATTTGATTTTGTCAACCCAGCTCCAAAGCACATTATTTTTTTGCAATCTAGACCTGCCTTCACTATTAGGGGTTGCATTTCTATGCCAGAAATACCAGGCTATATTTTTCCCCAGGACTGGCTCTCCTGCATGATCTACCACAACTGAGACTTAACATAGCTGGAGTGGCGCAACTGTGAATCTACTTAGCATCAGTCTTATGAAAGTCAGTGGAAACAGCTGATCCCTTAAAATGAGAAGGGAACCAGTGTTTCACTCCACATTTATGCCGATGTAACTCCTCTGCCTCATACTAGGATAAACTGAAGCTAGGCAGCAGTGAATCAGACCTAATATGTTTAGTACTTATATGCTAAATTTATGAGGCACCCAGTGACATTTGCCTTATATATAATGGTAGCACTCCCAGCAGGATGATCTAATCATTCATGAGGAATTATGGTACAATGTTGGAGTTTATTTAATCCCTAATGTTCACAACAACCTCCAGCATTGATTTTAATCTGGTTACTGCTCACATTGTGAAACAGATCTCTGCGGAGCAGCAGCAGCAGCAGCAGCAGCAGCAGCAGCAGCAGCAGCAGCAGCAGCAGAGGAGATCAACCACATCCCGTCCAGCGTGGCATATATCAGCAGTACAAGGTTGCACTGTTTTTCTGACAGGCAGAGGAAGCAGAGTTGATTCACACACCAGAACAATTCCTCTCACCAAGACACTTAGGAATGCATCAAAGGAAACCGGTCTCTTTCTGCAGGCTTCCTCTTAGCAATGGACCTACTGTAAATCAAAGACTTAAAAAAACAGCACTTTTTAAAAATGGTGCCCTTGACAAATGGAGCAGGAAAACCTGTGAAAATTTGGATGCAGCAGAATGAATTTTCAAGGAGTGCACGCCAAGGTGTTAATTTTGCAGTACATACTTGGAGTGGCACATTTTTCTGCTTCTGACATTGTATTCCCTCCAGGAGGGAGACTGAGGCCAAAAAAGGTTCGCCACCTCCAGGAGACAGACTGTCCCTTAAAAAGAACTAAGAACAGAGAAAAAAAGGAGGAAAGAAAACTTTCATCCAAGTTGGTTTCTCAGTTTCTAAGGAAAAGGTTTCAAATAAGTGAATGAGCTTTTTATAACCAAAATCTCCTTCTGGGGTCCCTCCAGCTTGGTTCATGTTGCCTTCAAGTCATTTTAACAGCAAATATTTCCTGAGCAGGAAGGGCAAATTGTTCTGCTGGTGGAATTTAGTCACAAGGTTTTAGGGAAATAATATTAATATTCACAGCTGCTGTGTCAGTGCCACAGAGAAGAAGCAGATTCACAAGGATGGCTGGTTTGTCTCCTGTCCAGCCTTCATCCAAGACTGGCGAGCTCATTTTGCTAATTTTCCCCTGGAGAGATCACTACTTTATCCCCTCAATGATTTTTTGAGCTACTTGCTTAAAAGATGTATTTACATGGCATCTGTTTGTGTGATTGATTGTTCTTATGACTTGTTGCCTGGCAGCGGCTTAAATATTACATAAAAAAAAAAAGCATAAAAAGTTCCTTCCTAGTAGGTTAAAGTTACATCAAGGAGGTTCTCACATTTAACCATCCTCCTGCGACCACATGTGACAATGTGGTGAGCAACAAGACCCATCCAACTTGTTTGCCTTGCGCTGTCAGAGAAACAAATGACTGGACTTTTCTTAAAGAAGCTTATAGCATCCTTTCAAATGTCGTGGGGCAACAGCCAAGGCTCATGTATTCTCCAGACAAAAACACACTGCCTGTGAGCACTACCGACACAGATCCTGCTTTCTGGCTTGGAGGAAAAGCAACCACGCTGCACCTCCCACAGCCGTAGAAACAGCTGGCAGAGCATGACAGCATCATGTGGATCCTCTTCCCAGCTGCCCCACATTTGCAGCACAGTGTTCCAGCTGCCC
Source organism: Rhagologus leucostigma (assembly GCA_013397725.1). Classification (NCBI taxonomy): domain Eukaryota; kingdom Metazoa; phylum Chordata; class Aves; order Passeriformes; genus Rhagologus; species Rhagologus leucostigma. The sequence continues at coordinate 142,390 of VZTD01005021.1, read as the reverse complement.
CCTCATGCTGCTTTGCTCAGTGAAATGACCCTCAATGCGCCACTTCTAGGCAGGTGTCTCTGTGCCCTGGCCAAGGGTGCTCTGAGGTAGGGACATGAGCCCTCAGCCCAGCGTGAGGTGGTAAGTGCCCACCGTGAACTCCCCGGAGCAAAAGTCCAAATTGCAGCTGTGTTTATCACAGCTGGGCTTTATCATGGGCAAACAGGGTCATCTGAGAGTGAGACGGAGAAGGGAGAGGATTTACTTATAGCAAGGAGCTCATGAAATTAGAGGGAGTCAATCTATGACTCTGCATTGTTGATTTCTGGGGTAACTCTAACGCAGTTCGTGGTACAGAACATTATTGGGTACCCCTGGGCTTTTCCCCGGGGAAGGCTTGGAGGGCTTGATCTCGCCACTGGCAGTGGCCGTGGGACCGTGGGGAAGGATGTCCCTGCAAGCCCGGCAGACAGTGCTAATTATCGGTCACTCCGCAGATGCTTTGCAGGGCATCGTTCCTGTGAGCCGGCGCTGGCTGCACAAGCTGCCGAGGAGCAGCGCTATTATCGGGTAACATGTCTGGTTACTTTATAGACCCAGTTAACAAGAAGGGAGGTGGGGGGGAAATTCCTACATTGTGCAAAGGACTCTTTTCTCCCTCCCTGTTGTTTGGATCTTTGCCACTGTTTAAATTTAAGCAGATTTGCTATCCCAACATCTGCAGTTTGATTATTTGACTATTGCCTGGCTCTGGGTCAAACCACAGCAGAATACACTAGTCTGTGATTTACAGCCTGGGCTGTGATTATAATGGTTTTATTTTAGTTGGACCCCTATTTACAAGCTCATTTGTATTAGTGCACAGTGTTGTAATAACAATGGTAGAATTATTAGGTCTCGCAGAAACAATCGCACACAGTAAATGGCTGCAGCTCACGGGGCGCTGCTTAAGTGCTCCAGCAGCCCGGCGATGTCTGCAGCACAGAGGTTGCAATTTTAATAGCAAGGTGGGGAGGGGAGCGAGAAGAGGACCGGAGAGGGGGGAGGAGCCGAGGAGAAATGTGGTTGTTATTCGTTCTTTTTTAAGTAAATAGAAAGGACTTGTGTTTCCTGGATTAGCCACTGAAAACAAATGCTGAGAAGGGAAAGAGCTGGTGCTACCCTCAGCAGGGTTAAATGAGGTACTCTGCCTCGGCGCTGATGCCCGACGGCTGCTCGGAGCCGCTCCGCGTGCCATGAGGAGCCCGACAGCGGCGCGCCGAGGGGCACCCTTGGCAATGGGGAGGGTCCTGGATAGCCCTGGGTGTCTCGGCTTGCCCTGGAGAACCCATGGCCACCCGTGGTGGAAGTGCCTGAGGTGCAGGAGCTCAGCCCCAGGGGCGTTTCCTGGCAGCAGGCGCGTGGAAGGACGAGGTGAGGTCGGGGGGTTTTGTGGCACCTCTGAGGGGCCTTGCTGAGGCCTCCCCACAAGCACTGGGCCGGGCTGGCGGGAGACATGGTCAGGGTGTCCCGTCACCACGCAGGGCTGAGCCGCAGCTCCACAGGCATCTTCGGGACTTGCCTTGGGACCCTGTCTCAGGGAAGTCATCCCTTGTGAATAGCAGGAAGGATACTCAGGGTTTTACCTGGCACACCACAAGTGCAGACCCCACCAGACCCCAGCACAAGAGCCTGGCCACACATGGCTGGAGCTGACTGCTGCTGCAGGCCTTATGTGTTTGACCCGCCAGTGTGAGGAGCACTGGCAGCTCCTGCTGCAGACTTGCAAGTGTCAGGCATTTCTGAAAATTAGGTGTTTTATGTGGTTTTTGGCCCTGGAGGGTCAGTGGCAGGGTGGAGGGGAAGCCAGGCTTCAGCCCCTTCCACTCTCCTGCTCTCCGTGAAGGGAGCAGGGAAAGGACAGCTTATCCACTCTGTGGCAATGCTGTCTGAGGACTTCGTCTCCTGCCCCACCACTGGCTGAAAATTAAATATTAAAAAAAGGATGATTCTCTAGTCTCAGGGAGGAAAAAACCATCTTCAAAATCAAAGGAAGACTAGGACCAAGAGTTATTATCGTTCATTGTGAAGAAGGTAAGACAAGGAAACAGCCCTGCTCTGACTCAGAGGGCTTAAGTCCTTTCTCTGATGCGACTCCCTCAGCCATCACCTGAATCTGCACATAAAGAACAGATGAACTGAATCATCCTCTCTCCTGACTATGAAAGGAGCACAGGCAAAAAAAGCATTTCATATGGATGTTTCAGATAAATTACTCAAGATGCCTGAGATTAAATCAGATTTAAGATATCGTATTTAAGATGATGGTTATAAAATTCTGTGTCCTTGAGGCCTGTCCTGTGCTTAGCTACCCTTCCTCTTACAGATGATGTTTGGTATTGCTGACCAGCTCTGTTCAAGGGTAAAACCCTTCCAAGCTAAGAGAAAAAGTACTATTTCTTTCTCTGTCTGTGTACCTCTCTCTATTTAGAAGCTGCTGGTTTCCTGGGTGTTTTGGTCTTTTAGAAAAGAACCTTCTGACTAGAATTCTGTATAGTGAGAGTTTTTAGGGGTTTCTGCAGTCCTTTTGTACTAATTGATTCCGCAGTGCATTAGCATCACCAAAGCTAGATTAATCTTCTTTTCATTTTTAGTGCTGAGATCAATGTCTCTGTCAACATAGTTTATTGAACCTGGTACAGTTTTACCACTTGCCTTTACCTCCTCTAAGATGGCTTTTCTCTTACGTATGTCCTGAGAAAAGATCCCACTTTAAAACTCTCTCTGGCCAAGCTGCCGAGCAGAATTGCTCTCCTGTGGGGCCCAATCCACTGCCAAAATTCCTCCTGCTTCATCACAGATGCAAAATTTCCTAGCAGCTGGCATGTTGTCCTGTAGCTTTAGGAATCAAGCTGTGTCTTTTTGTCAGGGAAAAATTAGGATGGACTCCTCTGCTAAAGGGAAGGACTAGTGGGAGATAGATTCACACATAGGCTGTGCAGCCTGGGCTCTTCTTGTGGACGTAACACAACAGTTCTGCAGTACAAAACTTGCTTTCTCATGGAATCAAATATCTTTCCTGTATTTTTCAGGAGCCATTGAAAAATCAGGCTGAGAAGTAATTCCTGTATAATTACCCAGCCTTATAAAAGAGCCTGCAAAGAAAAGGGTTTATAGATGGTCTCCCCTGAGCTCGTTTATATCATGCCACAATAGTGTGGGAAAAGCAGTCTTTCTGCTTGTTTTTGTGGATGGCACAGACAGCAGAGGGTCCAGCCCTGCCCTGGCGCTGAGCCTGCCGTAGCTGAAGCTGGTGCTAAATTGTCACCAACTCCAGTGGCAGATGCACATGATCTCTTTCGGATTGGGTTTGCACTGTTTTCTCTTCTCTGGGCTTAAATAAGGATCAGTCCTTGCAAGCTTTCTGTGCATCGACTGCTTCCACCAACTTCAAGGATGTGTTTGAGTGGATGAAGATTATTTCCTCATATGTGGCTTGCAAGATTAGAGCCAAAGATGCACAAATCTTGCCTAAGAGGGCTGAAACAGAGCTTAGCTTACTCATCTGCTTCTGCCACATGCAGTGAACCTGACTTGTAGCTCTGCTCTGGCTTCAGCATGGTGCTAAATACTTTGCAGCACAGCACTTCCCAAAAAAGCTGGGAACCCTACATCTGCAGGGAAAATCAAACAAACAGATTGGAGAAATTAATTGTAGAGTTCCCACACACAGCTCTGCGTTTAAAGTGAGTACAAACAAATAGATCTGACAAGCTGGGCTACTTGAAAAAGAAGTGAGCAATGCAAACCAGAGAAAAATCCGTTTGCATTCATGATATTTTAATCACTTATACTTTCATTAAACAAAATACTTAAGTAGATCTTATGCTTCAGTGAAGTTGAAGGGACTTGAGTATATGCTTTAAATTCTGTAAGTGCTTAAAAGTGCTGCCAAGCAAGGATGCAAGCCCTCAAAGTGCTTGGGCTGAGAGAATACTTAAGCGTTCTGCTGAATCAGATCCATGGTGTCACAGAGACTCAAAGTGAGCTCAGAGGTTTCAGCTGAGATGAAGGATAAAGCCAAACAGCATAACAGGAAACTCTCAGGATTTTCCCGAGTCTAGCGCATAATTAGATTAAATGCACAATCCCATTTTGGGATTATGAGTGGGTTTGGAGGTTTTTAGACCATTACAAAGAGAAGGAGTCTTCCTTTGCAGACATACGCAAAATCTATCAGGTAACTTTTCCGATGCTTGCACTTTCCAGGTATGTGGCATTTCAAAATCAAACAGATGTCAGTGACACTGCAGTTTAGTTCTGAGTAATAAAAAGCGTCCAGCTTGTGAAAACAATTTATTCTCCTGTGTTCATCTAGACAGCATTAAATTATTTCCCAAGTTTTCCCTGGGAAACTAAGTGGATTGCAATGGTATTGCAAGTAGAACATAACACTGCGATAGCAATTGCATCTAAGCTTTGCTAACCATACATTTCAGCAAACAGTTCTTAATTATATACTTTATGATGCACACAAGCATATTTATTTTAATATAAATATTTAATTTACAGATTTTAAATGTTTCCCCTACCTCTGATATGTGTTAGCCACATCTATGGCCTGCAGAAATGCATGAAGCAAAGCAGATGGAGCAGTTTTGTCCCACTGCTTCATGTCTTCATTCCCCTTAAAATTCTATCCTGTTACTTGGCCACAGCCCGACCATGCCCTTCAGCACTACTGAATTTCAAAGAGGTGATAACTCCTTTGAAATTGATGGAAGGAGCCATAAAGGAGTCTAAAGACATAAAAAGTGTCTGTTACCTTCATGCTGACTTTGTCTGCAACTGCTATGTGATTCCTTTCCATTGTTTGAATTTATTCAGTCATCCTAAACAAGTCCTGAAACTGTACACTCTGTCTGAGCAAAACTTAATTTATTTTATCAAAGACAATGCACCTCTAAGGAGCACTAGACAATCTCTTGCACTTATCTACACTAATCTTATGCTTCATTCATCCTGTTTGCTGCTGTTCTGTAAGCTCCCCAGTCCAGGGCCAGGTCCCTTGGGGCAGGAATGTCTGCCAGCCCCTGTTAGCTGGGCTCAGGTCGTCTCAAATGTGGGTGACCTGCCAGGAGTTGAGCTTGAATGACCCAGGCTGACTACTTGCAGAGACACTGGGGTGTCTGCACCACGCGCGCGCCTCAGGTAGCAGCTTTTCCCCTTTCTGGGATGTCTCAGCAGTCCCGCATCACCTTCCTCCCTCCCAAGAGCTGGCTGGGGAACAGTGCCCACCCCAGAACTCGATGTGCCCTGATGCCTGGAGCTGGGATCACAGACCAGACTTGACTGGACAGTGCTTTAGCAAAAATGAAAGCAACCCTAAACTGTAAAAGTGGCTTCATTTCCAAGATGTTGTTGGCTTCCTTTGCCTTTCACACTCCTTGTCTGACTTTAAAGTGGGTTAGCAGTATGGCTTAGCATCCAGAAGTTATGAAGATATATGAGGGTTTGATTCCCTGTGGGCTCACCTTCCCCTGCTGTGGCTCCTCCAGGATGTCAGAGCAGGTCCATGCGATGTAGCCCAGACTCAGGATGAGCCCCCTTTATCCAGCACGTGTGATCTGTACCAAGGGCCCTCCTTGGGAGTTACAAGCAGCTGCTCTGTCCCAGCTACCGTTTCCTCACCTCACTCTGCACACAGTTGTGTAGATCCCACACGTCCTTTTTCTCAGGCTTCAGCTCCACAGTGCAGTAGCCAAATGCAGGGAAAGCCATAAGTTGCTATTTTCTGCTGTCAGCAAATTTCTACACGTATGAACCCAAAAGGAGGTGTGGAGGCAAGCACAGAACAGCATTTGCGTGGTGCTTGGTTGCTGCTGACTGCTGCTCCAAAGGGGACAAAACCTGGGCATTGACTCCCATATACATCTCTAAAGGCTGACTATAATTACTTTTAAAAAATACCATTATATCACAATGGATAATATCCTGCCATGTCAGCTTTAAAATCTACTGAATGCAGGACCAGTCAAGAGCTAGACCTCCTGTGAGTGATAGGGTCCTCAGTAATAAGGACATTAGCAGCTGGAGGATAAAGAGGCCAAGGACAAATGAACCAAATAGACCTTTCAAAAGTACTTGAGAAAATATCATTGAGATTGCTCAATTAAGTATGGATATTGTTTAAAATGAAAGGGTGGAGGCAGCAGCAGGCAGGGAACAGCTGTGCCTGTTGAATCCCATCCCTTTGTTTGAGCAACAGCACAAATCCCCACACACGTGGGATCTTTTTTATTATCTTTGCTGCCACCCCACATAGACTTATCTTTATTTATAGGATCTCTAACAGCATCTCAGGTTGTAACCTTGATTTATAATACTGGAAATGCTGGCGCCCCGTTTCATTTGCGTGGAAGTGAGGTAGGTGGACTGCATAGCTGAGCTGTAATGTTGCTGTGAAGAATAGCAGATGTTTTAGCTCTTTTCATTTCCACTCCTCAGTGGACAATCAACAAGGTCTGATAACTTCTCTTGCTTGCTGTGGGGTGGCCCAGAAATCTAAGTGGGGGGTCTGGCCAGAGAATAGCACACTACTGGATCAACAGAATACCTCCATCAGCATTTACATAAGCAATGACAATAGATAGCTCAGAACTGGGGCTCTTCTTTTACTTCTGATTGCCCTAGGTCTGTTGCCAAACTTTTTTTTGGGTTGTTTTGCATATGTGATACTGTCCTCTTTTGGGACTTCCCACAGGAAGTCAGGCACCTTTCTTATCTCTTTTCAGGAACTGAAAGTACACAGTACCGACAGATGAAAAACATTTTCCCCTTAGTAAATATTTTCACTAAAACAGAAACACCTTTATATAACTGAATTTCCTGTAAACTCTTAATGAGAAACCTCCTGCTTTTCAGCGGAAAACGAACAGGCAAGCAAAACCCTCAACCCACCCTTGTGCTCAGCAAGTTCCTCCAGGTAGGAATCTAGCCGTGTCTGCAAAAACTGTGTTGTGTAACACCAAGGAAGTGCAAGAAACCAACAAACACTCTCGTTCATCCCTCAGCCAAGCTTTCTTCCCACTCTTTTCCACTTGTTTTAAACTAATACCCGTCTAGACTGCAGGAGAGCTTCTCCCTGGGGAAGTCATAGACTGCGTGATGCAGGGTCTGTGTCACCCAAGCAATGTCACTATTTACACCTGTACAAATCAGCTCAGCTTCTCTATTACTCTTGATCGATCAGATGCATTGGAGCCTCACTAAATTGTAAACCAGTTGAGTCAATCCAATATCAAAGCTGAATGAGTGTAGATTGATCTAAAATTACCCAAGAAGTGTGGCTACTTGAAAGGGTGTTAACTTCACCAATGTCAAGGGAGTTACTCTTGTTTTATGCCACTATAAACAAGAGCAGAGCTAAGCCATGAGTCATCACTGATTTCTCTTTTGCTGCTTCTATTTTCAGAGCAGATCTACTGGCTTTGCTGCTAGATGAGCTTGCAGAGGTGCTTTTTGGAGCTTCCTGCTGGTTAAACAGGGGTAGACTTTGTTCTCTGTGGGACAGCAGAGAGAATCAGAATGTTATGACCTGGGAAAGACTGAAACCCAAAGGCTCACATAGTATTTTTAGTAGTATTATAAAATACAGGTGCCCCAAAGCCCAGGTTTTATCTCAGCTGGTAACAAGCATTTGAGGGCAGTCATTCTGTGGCCATACTGGGTTCCCAAAAATAAGGTGCTTGTCCTAAGCGATTAAAATAAAGGTTCCAGGAAAAAATATTTATGATATTACTTGGACCTGGACAGAGATGCCTGAGGGGAATAGTTGCTTTGAACCCCTGAGGTGTCTTTGCATTGTCGTATAATCAGAAGGTCTTTTTTGTAGGGACAGCTGTTTTTAAACTCACTCTTCTGACACAGGCATGCATAGGCAGGATGCATCCATTTTCTAAGGCAGGCGATGTAGCAATCTGTCAGCTGAGAAACATCTGAAAAAGGGTGGTTTTCCTCAAAAGGAAAATGGCTAAAGAAAACATGTGGCTTTCACAGGAGAAATACCATATTATTATTATTAAAAAATCCAGTCCCCAAAACATTTTTAGTCTGACATTTAGCATTTGAACTATACCATGTGGTCCAGCATTGTGGCTATTAAAATCACTTGTTTGCACCTACCAGCCAGCAAGTAATTCTGTGGCCAAGGTGCTGTGTTCATATCTTTCTTTTCCACCCAAGCTGTCCTTAGCTGTCTGGTCTTGGCTTCCATAAACCACTCATTGCTTTCACCAGGCCTGAAAACAAGATGTGGTAGGAACCATCACAAATTAACAGATCCTATTTGCAGGGATGGATACTGTGACCACAGGAGCTAAAGAGAGTCATGTCTTCCATGCTCACATTGCTTTTGGGTACAGTTTGTCCTGAAGAATGCCGTGCTGGCAAAGATCTGCAAACTAGGATGAAACTCTCCCCTGTGCGGGCAGCCAGAATGGGGTACGTGCTTTACCACAGTCTCCTTTGAGCTTTATTTTGACAGTGCAGTAATGTACAGCCATTCTGTTGGTCCTCTGAAAATGAGCGAATTCCAGTCTCAGAACTTAACTGGTGTCACATTGTTATGAATCACCACTTAAATATTTTCTGTGCTCCTTGGAAGAAATAGAAAACTCAAGCAAAAGCAGAAGAGCTAAATAGGAATTTAGTCCTTACATCAAGAGCCATAAAATTACTCTCGTTAGAGCTCTGTAAGTCTTGATATAGAATATTCTGACTAGAGTTGCCTCTTTGTTTCTTTCAGGCTACATTTTCCTTAATTTGCAATCAGGCTGAGTTGGGCTGATTTTTTTTTCTGTGCTGCAGCCCAGCAATCAAACAAAATAATATACCATGCTAGCAAACATAAAGAGAGCTTGTGGACTGCAAGCTCCACTCTGGCGTGTGTGCAGGCATCTGTAGATATGCCTGGGTCAGAAGAAATTGGAAGAGATCCTCCTACCACTAGGATGGGTTGTGCTGCTATTGTGCCCAGGCATTTTTTGTGCAAACCTGTTGACCTTGGTGGAGTTACTCCATCCACATGGCAAGAATCCCTAAAACAGAATTTGGACTACGGGAAGTCAGTGGGAACTATGCCACATCCACTGGCTTCAGGAGGAACAGGGATATTGTTGGCTTAAAATTACAGTCAGCTTTCAATTTTTATTTCTGGCTTAGGAGGGAAGGACTTAAAGAGGAAAATAGATAGAGAGAAACATTGATTAAAGGAGTTTGAGAGCAACATCATTATGCTTTCTCAGAACAACAGGAACATAACACATCTCCGGAAGAATGTAGGCTGAAGTCAAATTGCAAGACTTGTATATTTTTCCTTAGGAAAAATGCTGTGGTGAAAAACGTTAATGATTTTAAAATAATGCTCCATTTTGCAGAGAACAATTTTCCAAGCAGTCTTTGCCTCTAAAGCAATTGCTGACCATTTAATGACATAGTAAGTATCAAATACTGGAAGAAAGTGCATGTGGTAAGGACCATATAATCACAAAGTAAATTCACCAGTATTTTTGCCTTAAAAACCAGCACACGTGTTAAATGATATTTTTGGGTCTACTGTGTATAATTACCAAGCATTGTACACTTTGGGAATACATAATTACATGTATACTCCTTGCACCAGGAGTATACAATTACTCCCTGAGCACCTCTTGGATGCTATGACTGTCCTGCCTGAAGGGCTGAGTGTAAGCCCAAATGTAGGACCCTTAGTGACGAGGATTTTTGGGACTGTCACATAAAGAGCCAAGTCAACATCTTACCCTGTTATGGTTTCCCTGAGAGTACTTTGGGAGAGGCCAAAACCTGAAACAAATGTTGCAAAGGGACTACAGGTTGGTTTAGTTGCTTTAGCTTTATCACAAAGATGCTTCATCTGCCTGTGTCTTCCTCTTGCCATTGCATTACTGCACTAAACGATGCTGTGCCCACCATCAAAAGGAGCTAGAAAATTTAAAAATAGGTGCAGGAAGAAGAATGACCCTGTGGCTGGAAAACATGCCTGACATGCAGACACTTCAGGCATCAACAGGAAGTTCAAAGGGGTGACTGGAGAAAACACTGAGTACAAACTCAGCTAAAGGCACAACAAAATGGGTGCAGGCGGGTTGTATTGATGTATCTGCCTGAGGCTTAACTTCTCAGACCCTCCACTTGGGCAGATAACCCATTACCTGGAAGGAGAGTGGTAAAACCACCAGTCATGCAGCTGCTGGAGTCCTGGAGGAAAGAGACAGAGAGCCAACTCCTGGGCTGAACAACTGAATGAATCCCTCAGGGATGCTGCTTGGGGTGCTGTGGATGTGATAGCCAGTGTCAATATTTCACAAGAGGGAGAAAACCAGAACTATAGCCAGACATGATATCACACCAGATTTCCAGAGAATGCACAGAATGATTAACTGGAACGAAGTATTTTGCCAGAAAACTGCCAGTTCTATAAAGCTGTTTTCTATTGACTGCAAATCTCTAAAGACCTGTTAAATCCCCTTGGTGAGGAAGAAGAATCCCTTTTATCTGTAAGAGACAGAGCTAGTTGATTTTCATCTGATATCTTTCAGTCCTGGGAGTGTTCATTGTGGACTTTTTTTCAGCCAAGTTCCCAAAGCACTGAGTGAAAATATTCTCTTTTTCTTTTGGGTTCCTGCTTTGAGATGTTTTTCTCTCTATGGTCAGTAGCTGACAAGAGATCACTTGTTGTTTCTGAGGAAAGGAAGAATATCACTTGAGCAGGTGGATATAACCACAGGACTACAAACCCAAGTCACTAACACTCTGCTATCCCTTCCTGTGACTCAGTGATCCTGGTATATCTGAGGCATGTCCTGGCGCCCTCTTTATCATTGTCTCACCAAGTACTCGATGCCTGAGTTTGAGAAACCTTTATTAGTCAGAGCTATGCTGTATTGTTGGAGGTAGATAAGGGCTCCAGGTCACTGCAATTCACTGTACGCCTGGCTTGCTTCATCTGAAGCCCATTATATGAGGGAACAATAATCTTGATTTTCTCTGTCTTCGCATTTGCACTTTGCAGTCTAGGGATCTGAAAGCAAATGCTAATTAGTAAAGCTCTCGATTTAAATTTAAAACGTCCTACTATAAGATTTTGAGAGAAAGGTTAAATTTTCCTTCCACAAGTACACTCCCACTAGTCCTAACCAAATCCTACCTGTTCATATTTTAAAAGTCTTCCGTATAAATATCACGAACACTAATTATTTTGCCATCAATTGCCAGTGGAAAGCAACTGAGAGCTGTTTCAGTGTGAAACATTTTGCCATGCATCTAAGTAGGTGATTTAGCAAACCTCAGGCTAATGTCAAAGGTCCAGATGGCTCAAACACTTTCAAGGCTACTGCACTTTGCACTGCCTGATGTCTGCTGTGCCTCAGCTGCAGAGATTTGTTTGGGATAATGCTTGAAAGTATTTCCTTTGATGTTAGATAGCATTAAGCGAGTAAATGAAAAGAAAAAAAAAGAAGAATAAAAGCCAACCCTGAGCCTAGAATCCAATCTTTGTGAAATATTCAAGATAATAGTCTATTTTCACAGTCTGTCTACAAGAAACTGTTAATATCACATTAGTTCCTTATGCTGATTAGTACTCCAGCACCAACATATATTTTGTAATAATTTCAAAACTGTGCAGAACCTAGGGTACAGTTTCCAACCTGTGCTGAGGAAAGTCTCCCTGTGTCATTCTCCTTGCCAGAGCCTTGAGTCAAGCCTGATGTGAGCAGGAGCAAATGGAAGTCTGCAATCTTTATTTGTGAAGAAATAAAAATAGCGGTGACACAGGAAGTATCTGGAGGCAGTGTGACTCAGGGGGTTAATAACAGTGACAAATGGCCCTTGTCAATTGACAGCTACTCATTTTTGGTCCTATATCGCAGCCAGTGCATTTCATTTGCCAAGATGTAAATGACCCAAAGAGAGGCCTGGAAGTGGCAAGTTAAGCCCTACATGAGTATTTCAGATCTCGTGGGTAGTGACAGGCAGGCGGTGTTGCCTGAGGTACATGGTGCAATACCCCTCGGTGCACCTGGACGCTGAGGCTTTAGGGAACAAAGAGTGCAGGCAAAACTGGATCTGCCTGCAACTACACTGTGCAGGAACAGTGCATGGGAGTGCCGGCAGCTGGATGGGAACCATGGATTGGGAAGAACAGAGAGACTGAGTTAAGAAAGACCGTGGGTGTTCAGGAGTGCCTCAGAGACAGACAGAGAAGTTGTTTTGGCAGAGCAGAGGCAGCAGGAGCCTGGACAGCATAGCCAGGTCTGCAAGGTCTGGGGAGCAGGAGGGAGCATCTGCATGGAGTGCAGCCCTTTGCAGCTCTTTTTGCCAACTTCTGTTGTTTTTTCTTCCTCTTCTCAAAATAGCTACTTGTTAGAACAAGCTTCTTGCCAGGATGTTGCAATTGAGATGTTTGCTCTTGATCCTGGCTGTGATTCCTGTAGCACAACTATGCTGGGTAAACCAACCCCCCCGCTACAAGTGGCAGAAAACACAATCCTGGCTGCACTGAAAATAACAAACTTTGACTCACTTCCTCTTCAGAAACTCTTCAGCATGCCCCATTATGCAATTCTCTAGTCTCCTGGTACCAAGAGAGAACTAACATCCATTTAATCCCTGAAGAGCAAGCTTCTAGGGGGCACTTTTTCCTTCACAGATCATTCAGCTGTGGTCATGTTAAAGTGGTGAAGCCCTGTGCTGACCAAGGAATGCTCTGCTACTATCACCAAGTATTTTTTGTGTGCGTGTGTGTGTGTGTGTGTGCGCATGTGCTCCAGATCTCTCCTTGCTATTTATTTCACAGTAGACATGAGGCGCTTGGCATTTTAGTTAGAACACCTCAAAGCCATAGCTTAGACTCCAGCGGTTCAACCTTTCAGCTTTTCAGGGGTATTGCAGTCTCTAGGAATTATCCCAACTCTGTCATCAAACCAGCACCTGACATTAAAAAAAATGTAGGTTCTACCTCAGTGAATAACATGCCTTCCTCGGGTGACTGCTGGGAGGTAAGCAGAGAAAATGAGACAGAAAATTGTTTGTATATGAAATATGCATGAAGAACATTTTCATGAGCCCAGACCGCAATCTTGCTGGGTTTCACATCTGTCATTAAGCCCCCCAGACTTCTGAGCTGCAGCAATAAATAGTTTTTAATTTTATTTTTTTGTTAATGACATCAAGGCAGCATGGCAACTATTTAGGCAAAACTGTCCTGCGCGCACACATACAGACACATGCCCTTTTGGTGACTGGTAGTTGGAAGAAAAATATTCAATCGATCAAGGGCAAATGTGCAAAAGTAGAAGTATCTTCTTAGCCATTGATGTGAATGAAGCTTTACTAAATAAATGACACGGGTGAAAAGAATTTCCATGAATTCAGGTGCTGGCTCAGCAGCTCAATCTGTAACAGGACTGTTCCTCTGCTGAAAACTCAGGCACTTGCATATGACCAGTACTGTATCCAGGGAAAACCAGGCGAGTCACAGCATACTTTTTAGCCAAATCACCCCCATTTTACCTGCAATTTCCCACTGAGTACGGCAAAATGCAGGACCTATCGCAAACATGAGGAAATGTAGCAACACATCTATAATGTGTCATGAGGATGAACACTCAGTGCTCACCTCTGAATTCAATGCATTGTATTGTGACATCTTCTGGTGTATCATTGTGGAGCTTTAGCAAAGCAGAAATACCTTTAATAGGGGCAGAGGACAGTCCTTTTGTAAAAAAACCCTATTTTCATTGCCACCCAGAAAGATGCCACAAATCCTCCTGCTCATAGGAATCTACTCTTAACTCCTAATAAAACACCTAACTGCTTTTGAAATCTGGACTTCTGTGTTTTATTAGTGCCCCCACCACAAACAAAACCCTATCGCCCCAAGCTCTAATCCTCCAGGATTTATAATTTAAATAAGCATATCAGAGATGTTAATCTAGATAATCTAAGAGTCTCTTTGGGGGTTTTATTTCAGATTCCAGTCAAAGAGATAAAGAGCTGGGATCTGGAGTCTTTTCTTCTGTAGTCAGGTGTTCCTTCTAAAACTGGGATAGGGTTAGGAAGACTGCCTCTGGCTGACTCTGGGCGTCTGTATCCCCTCTCAGATCATGTCAGCTCTGCTGCATGATGAATTCTTATTTGGGGGTCACACACAGTTGGGACTGATGAGGCAGCTGGCAGTGAGGTAGGCAGTCTCTCCTTTGTGTCTCCTCCAAGGTGCTGGTGGTTTGGATGCAGCCAAGCAGGCTGAGTGCTCATGTGGAAATGTGTACATGCAGAAAATCAGCAAAACGCCTGCCTTGCTGAAGAGCCCAGGTTGCTGGAAGCGCATGCTTGGTGGGCAGAAGCCTGCTCCTTCCAAATCTGGAGGCAGCTGTGGCCTGGCTGACGCTGTGACAGGCAGCCCACGAGTGTGCGCTCAGCCTGCAGGGAAGGGCCAAAAAGGCAACGTGGCCCACCTGCCTAGGCTTGTCTGGAATGACACACCCAGTTCCTGCACAGAAACACTGCCTTTCATTCTCTCAGAAAGGTAAAACAACCACAGTCGGTGGTCGCCTTTGGAGAACTTGCTTACTGTGCCCGTTCCCATGGAGAAAACACCATTAACATTTATGGGGCTTCCCATAGATGGCCACAACACAAGGTAGAGTGACTGTCTGAGCTACAATGCTGCCCGTTCTTCTGCCCTGCTCTTTCACAGACCCAGGTGATCTGTGCAGGTTCACACCAAGATGCTCTCCAAGGGTCAGCCAACACCCATACCTGGGGCCCTCCTTCAGGGCTGCTGAGGATCTGCACCATTTCTGGTGCCATCTCACACGCAGCTTTGAAGGACACAGTTTGATGGCACAGTCACTGCCCAGCTGGAAGGATGCCCTGAACGAGGGACAGCTGAGACTGCTCTGGCTCCAGTATAGCTCAGTGTCTTCGGTAGTGATGCTGAAGGTTGGTAGTGATGGTATTTGGTTGATCTGAGGAAGACACAAATCTCGGAAATCTGTGGTGCTTCAGGGTGAGGAATGGAATTTAAAATTATCTCATCACCTTAGGAAAACTGACTGGAGAAAGTAGGATGAAATTCAGTAGGGACACATGCAGGATGTTGTACTTAGGCTTGACCATACAATTCCTTAAATCTTTCATCTTAAAAGAGTGAAAAGGAATCCTGTTTTGCTAAGCCCTGGAAAAACTTCAGCTGGATTCTCATGCTGAGTTTCATGATCAGCTGGAAGACCAGATCTCTGCAGAATTTCGTTATGACTCAGTGTAAGACAGAGACTTTGTAAACCAAAAGACAGTAGCTGTTTAAAGATCTGTCATCATTCCCCTCTGGCACAAATATTTCTGCTGGTTTGGTTGACAGCATAAGCTTCTGGGGCTGCAGTCTGAGAGCAGCAATATTAAACTTTGAATTTCTCCTGGAAGGTGGTGGCTAGAAAGTGTGCTGGAGACACCCTTTGAGTGGGAGAAACCATGATGATGTGGTTGTGCTGGCTAATATGTGGGGAATATGCCTTGCTTTCCTCTGGTGCCGCTCCAAGTTCATAGTGTTATTACTCCAGTAACATCAAGGGAGTTACGCTTGTATGAAACTGGAAATAATGCAGTGCTTAATTAGATGATTTTGATAAGAAGAACCTAGGGTAAAGTGTAGCTAGAAAAGATTAATTGCAGCTTCATTTTCCAGGGTAATTCCATGTAGGATAGCCTCTGGTCACAACAGTTTCACTGTAATGGTGCTGTGCATTGTTAAAAGTCAGCAGTCATTTATTTTGTGCTGAGCAGACTACATTATGAAGGAGATAATCCAGTTTGCTGTCATTTTGGCAGCTTGCTAATGACACAGGGCAGCGTAATATTGCACGGGTTCAGAATTCAGCTGCTAAGCTTCAAGATTTATACTTAGCACATACTGTCATTCTTCAGAAATAGTTTTTGCTTTATCCCAAAACTCTGCTTTAAATTTATTGTCACTTTCCGGCTAGTGACTAAAGGGCAACCAAATGACATTTTTCTTCATGCCTGTTAAATGATCTAGTATTGGGTGAGGGCAGGGGGAAAACTCTGGCAATTAACAAGGCCAGAGCCTTTGCAAGAAGCAGACAGAACGGAAAAGAGAACAGATTTGAGCTGACTCATTCAGAAGACATTTTAACAAAGCATTCATTGCTCTAAATCTATGTCCTTTGTCTAGAAGGAAAGAAGGTCCAGTGGTATGGATATTAGCCTAGAACCTGTGTAGGGCTAAGAACTGCCTGGGCCATGTTCCTCCCTCCTCCCCTCCCTCCCGTACTCCATCCCTGTCTCCTGATTTCCATGTAATGAGAAGTCAGGCCTGTGGCCCAGCCAGGAGCCAGGCACACTCAGCTGGCAGCCCCATTGCCTCAGGTTTAAGGCCAGAGAGCAGGGGAAGATGAAGCTTTACGAAGGTGAACTTCCATAGTATCCTATGGGTATCCTGGCCCTCTGCTCTTTGGCACTTAGGGGGATTGCCCAGCTCTGCCCTCCAAACACAGCCCAGTGTCCTTCCGAGGGCACGGGAAAGCACGGCGAGCTTGTGCTGGGGCATCTGTAGCTCTTGCTGGTGCCATGTCTGTGCACACAGTAAAGCTTGTCTCCTGGTTCTGGTTTGCATGAGCTTGTATCTTCTAAATTTTACTTTTATTTTCAGGAAGAAAAAGGGAAAATCTGCTGAAAATGGATAGCTCATTGGCATTTCTGCCACACATCATCAAGATTGCTCTGCACTGTATTGAACTCTCCTAGGCCAATTTTGCCGTAAGTTTGGTTTTTCAGCGTATTTCATGCTTAGAAATAGTTTCAGGTTCACAGACCATAACAAACCCTTATGGGAATCCTGCAGAGTTTGTTTGGTGACCTGTTGAGTTTGAGATTTGGTTTGGTTGGTTAGTTTGACTTGGTTCATTGTATGTTTGGAGGTCCCCAAGGAGTGGAGGGCAATGGGTTCTTCTGCTTGCTTCTATTCATAAAGGGTGGGAACTCAGGCACCCTCTGACAGTGCAGGCTTTATAAGGGCAGGTAGGCAGAAAGATCAGGCTGTGGAGAGCATTCAAAGTGGATACAAAAAGCCTGACCTTCATGTCCTGAAGCCAAGGGAGTCTGAAGAGTGAATCAAAGAGGACAGGAGGAACTGACAGTGGGCGATTGATGGGCAAAGAATATGATCTCAGCAACTGCATTTTGAAGGGAGGCCTTCAGGAAAAAAAGAAAAGAAAGAGAAAAACAAGAAAGAAAATGAGATCAAGCATTAAAGTTTTATCAAAATAGGTTGACCTTTACTGATGTTAACTGCTGTGAATAATATCAGTTTGTACCAGTAGAGGAATTGAGCCTGAATTTATTTTTCTTATAGACTTCCCTACTAGATTAATTCACTGGTGAATGAGATAAAAGTAGGAGGAAGCTGAATGCTGATATTGCTAACAGCAAAGTTCACCTCTCAGGCCAGACTTTTGTACAAAATAGCTGTGATCTCATACTTTTGTGCCTTATGAAAAAGATTGAAATGAAGTCAAAACTCTGCGCAGCTCTGTGCTGTACTGAATGGTATTTATAGCAGTGGGAGGCATACCAGGACCTTCATTCCGTCACCATTCTCCCCTCTCCCCACCCAGTAAAACACAGCCAGTGGAAAAGGTGTAATACTGGCTGAGATCCGGGTTAGGTCCTCCTGGACATGAGTGGGTTGCCATGCTGACTCCACTGGGGTTTGTGGCTGGTGTGAGGAGCAGAAGCTGAAGTGTTCAGGGCCAGCTTGGATGCGGCTCTGAGCAACCTGATCTGGTGTCCCTGCCCATGGCAGGGGGTTGGAACTAGATGATCTTTAAGGTTTCTCCCAACCCAAACCATTCTATGATTCTGCAATGATTCTATGATTACAAGGAAAATACTTGAGTGGCACCATGAAGTGAAACTCAGCAGAGCCAGGCTCTCAGCTCAGAACAGGTAGTCAACAAGTTAAATCCTGTCCTTTCAAATGTTGCAGTCGAAACAAAGAAAGACACAAACTGGTGGTCTTAGAATGAAAAGAGGGAAAGAGCGGAAAAAGGAAGCCTATTTTTAATGGTTGGAAGGCTCTTAGATACAGATCCACCCTGGATAAGACAATACCGAGTAGGCAGAATGAATGGCTCAGGAACAAGGCAGGAAGGAAAGCTAAGAGCTGAAGATGACTTATTCCAAGGACCTGAATGAGAAGGAGGATGGGGTATTCAGCAGTTTCCCATGAAGAAGTACCTTCAAAAACAAACCCTACCTTTCAAAGAAAAAAATGTAGGAGAAAAAACCCCAGAAGCCTCTCATGAGATTCTGAATAATTTATAAATGTCTTTTGCATTTTTCTCATCCTTAGAAAATTCCTTAAGAAATCAGTGGATCATTATTGTAGGCGGGAGCTTTCATCACCATATTGAGTGAGCAACAATGTTCATGTCAATCTCGTGCCTTTGGATCACGCCAAGGACTGTGTGTGTCATCACAACGGCTGCGTTTGCACAATGCCTTAAGACACTGCTGCTGATGCTTGTGGGAAGTACAAAGCAGTCCCCGGAAGGCACTGTGCCCCATTGTCGCATACGTCTTTTTTTCCACTCTTTATCAGCTGGTGATAGAGATAAATATTTGTTTTTCTCCTAACATTTTTGGTTCCAGATTTATATAGGATGTGAGTGAGAAGTATCTCCATCAACACTCTTAGATTTACAAGGTTTTGAATTAATATGCTGAGAGAGTGTAAGCATTCTGGACTCAGTTTCTATAATCCTTATTTTACAGAACTGTTTTGTTTTTTTGGTTTGCTGTTGCTATTGGTTTTTTTTGGGTGTTTTTTTCATCTTTCTCTCTGGAGAAAGTGAATTAACAGTATGACACCGTGGTTTGACATGCTCATATCTTTTTGAAAGATATATGCAGAATAAGGAAAGATCATCTTAATCCTTCCCCCATTAAGTCAAAAAACCCCCCATTGCTTCATGCGATTTGGGATGTATGGGCATCTTTTCCTCTCTCCTGCTGTCTTCTCAGTCTCCTGTGCCGTCTCCATCTGGAAAGACCTTAAAACTCTACATACTCTGTAGGAAATAAGACTCAAAGCATTTCCTATGCTTCTTCATGTTACCCTTTCTCCTGCCTCTGTACACCAGCATCCTCTTAGTTCTCTACTGCTATTCAAGAGAGAAATGAGTGCATTTCAGGTACGTATCTGTGTGCAGGACAAGATTCCCCACTTTATGTGGGAAAAACCCTGCAAGAGAGAATGCAGTGAGTCTCTGAGGTTTCCCGTGCTGTGGTTTCCTTGGGTGGTCTTTCTGATGAGAGGTGATAGATATAATGGGGAATTTTGAAGCCACAACTGTTGCTCCCTCTTGCAACTCCTCTTCCTCCCTCGGATGTGTTAAAATTCATCCTAATCAAGCCAAGCACCATCCTCCAGGAGCAGCTCTTGTTTCTGGTGCCTGTTTTCGCTGAACAACAGAGCTGTACATACCACCTTGCAGCACTGCTCTGTATCACATTTACAGGGCTACTTTATCATGCTCATCCTGTTGTTCCTAGATAAGTAATTCCACTCTCCACGGAGTGTTAAGCCCTTGCAAATATTTATACACACCTCTCCTCATACCATCACTCAGCCAGTGCCTTCAAACTTTCCTCTGAAGCCCTTCACATTTCTAGTAATTGCTGCTACTCTTTTCCTCAACTCAGTACTCTTCAGGCAACAGCCTGACCACTATATACATTTCTCTTTAAACTTCTTACAGACCTACCTCATAGGCTACCCCTTCTTCCATAGGCAGCAGCTGTTGTGACTGTGATGGTGACATCCCTGCTCCTCTGTGACCAGAGCAGGTGCAGGTATTCCTGAACTGCACATCTGGGTGTTTTAAGTCCTGTGGTACTTGACTGCTATCTGTAAACCCAGTCTCCTGCAATGCTCCTATGTGTGAAATTATTTCCTCCCTGCATCTCCACCATTCATAAAGTTGTAATGAGGGAAAGTAAGTTGCTCACTGTTCTGGTTCATATAATTACGTATTTGGAGCTTTAATTAGAACACCACGAAAATCAAAGAAGACAAATGAATCTAACTCTAAGACATTATTTAATCACCTAGATGTATTTTCAAATTAAGACAGAACTCTTGATAGCAAAGCCACTTCAAGCAACCCATATTGGTAATATTATTTACTAAGGGACCATGCACACACCACCACCTGCATTCATCAAAACTAAGGGTGCTCTAAATCTTCCAGTGCAAAAATTAATGCAAACAACCAGGAAAAATATAAAGAACAAAGAAAATAACGTGTCGGTCCTGGGGCTTTTCTCTCTAATCTTTGGAAGAGCCTTAGGGTAGACATGTAAATTATTTTCTTTGTTCCTCCTTCTGTACACTGTTTGCATTACAATTTGGCATAATTATTTAAGAATCCCTGAGTTGTGTTGGATGTGGGTGGTGGATTCATGGCCTGGAGACTGTGGTGGTGTTGTTGTATATTACTGTCTAACTCTCAGGAGGCTGAGCTTACTGTACTCCATCTGCAATTAATTTATCACTTTGCATGTGTGTTTTTATATAGTGTACATATTATGTATAATACAGCTATTAAGCAATGCAATTCTATTTTCCCCTCTTGTTGCTGTAGACAGTAAATGTCTGCCTAGCCTTCTCCGTTTTTGGTCACCTAAAACATGATAGAGTGAGTTTTGTTCCATGTGATTGGGCAAACAGTAATGTCAATTTTCTTCTCATGGTTACTGCTCTCAAGCTACAATGGCGTAATTACAAACAGATAGCAAGACACTGCAGGTACACAGCAAGATCTGCAGTTTATAGGTTTACTTGGGTATTCAGGCAATTCATCCTAGTTTTCCACTGCTAAGAATTTGGTTCAAAAAGCTATCATCTAGAATCTGTGGTATTTCTTCTTAATGAACATGGTAGGAGAGACATTGAACACATTGAGTCAATAAAATTGTGCTGGAATAACTAAAAGAAAGATACAATCCATATTAGCTGCAGGCTGTACCATTGGCACATCATCCAAGAAAGCTGAAATAGTTGCATTCTTCGAAGATTCAAGTATGCTTTGAGGTGAAAATACCGTTTAGCAAGCACATATATCAACAATTCGATTTGTGGCCCTCTTCCTTACTACCACAGACTCTAGGCCAAATTCAAGACCGATGTCTGCTCCCTGGCTTCAGTGGGCTTTCATCCAAGCTAACATTTGGTGTCTTCCACTTAAACCAGAACCAAGCTCCTGCAGCAAAACACACGCCAAACATTAAGGGCAGTACTGGAATATATGTAGGTAGTGAAATTGCAGCTGAGGAAACTTTATGCTCTAAGTGTAACTGGACACTAAACAGGAAGAGAAACTAATCATTGAAAGCATTGGTAATTCTCTCCTGAACTGACAGGACAATCGATTTGGTAAACTGATCCTTTGGCAGCACAGCACACAAGCCCCATCACTTTACGGAATAGATATTGACTGGATTTAGTCACACCTGTTAGGAAGTGCTCTGAGCTGTACAGCAAATAGAGCAAACAGTAGTTTTTCAGTATTGTCTGGTTAATAAGGATACTCTGGGAAAAGCGACTTGTCTGTCCCCCCTAAACTGTTGCACTGGTCTAGTTCACCATCCTACTCTACTGAGTAGGTGCGTGGAGGAGAGCAGAGCTGATCCCTCTCCACTAAACTCAAAACCACAAAACATGGGGTACACAGAAGCTGGGAGTTAAACCAGCCACTCTCTTGGGGCCACTTTGTTCCTTGCAGACACAAGGACTGATAATAACCTTGGCCTGGAGCAGACTGTGTGGAACGAAGGATCACATCATGCCCAGCTGCAGAGAAACCTGCAGGTGGTTTCTGCTACATTGGGGCAAGTAGGGAGTGAGTAGACAGCAGATGCCTGGCAAGTTGTGTCATGGCACTAAAGAAACGTGAGAGAAAGTTCTGCTGATTTAGTTTTGTCTTCATCCTCCCTGTAAAGCAGGTAGTTCTGAATCATACTTATTCCAGAAACTAGCCAGAAGACCTACTGATAGAGAATCATGTCTTTTATATGAGTTCTTTGATGTAGGAAAGCAAGAAGCCTCCAAGATTGTGAACATTTTCTGTGGTAGTGCTATGGTAATAACATGGTTTTTAAATTCAGAGGTGTAGAGTCAAGCCCTCAGTGATGCAATAAAAAAGTCACGTGGCAGCACAATATTTCTAAGAGTAATTGTTTGGCCATTACGGCTGTGTAAGCAGAGTATACAATTCAGACATGAATAAAATTGCACTAAAGTGTGAAAAGCAAATCCTCTTATTTACGAATAACTAGATAAGCCCAACCCTCACTGAAAATTTCTGTGTAGTTTGATCATTATGTCCATGGCTATAATTGAGAAGTACAAAAGGGTATCACAGAGGATAAGTAGAGTTGTCACATGTCAGGGGTCTGATTTTCATTACATTTGTAAGGTGTAGTTGTGTAAGTTTCTGCTTACATCCTAATTTATGAGGATGTGGGTCAAAGCCATTTGCTACAGCTCAGAGTAAAGCCAGGAGATACATTCTTTACCTATTATGACTAATGTGACATCTGTAAAGAGTTAAATAAAGAGCATCTTTCTTCCATGGGTTTTTTAAGTACCCTTCTACTACTGTAACGTGAAATAAATTCCAAGTTAAAGGGTCATTATAACACTAAAACTAAAACCAACAGAGCAAGGACAACCTCACATGTGTGCCTGAAACCTAATGAGCTTCCAGAAGAGCTCTAATGTCTGAGCCAGAGTACATGGAAGAAGTCGAAGAGAAATGGAAATTGTGTGCTTGATTCTTTACTCGATTATACTAGTTGGAAAGATGAAGTTTCAACAGTCTGATTTGATGATTAAAGAGTAGACAATGAGAGTGTGTTCTTTTAATTAAAAATGTTGCTGACCAGTTGATCAGCAAAGATATGCTACAACCCTAAAACCTCAGTAAGAAAGCAGATGCACAATATAGGAAAGGTATTGCATTGTAAGATTATGAAATCTGCTCACCCAGGTTCAGCTCCAGGTTCTGCCACTGGTCTCTCCTGTCATCTCAAATTAATCAAGTATAAAAGGGTTCCAATTAGTGATCATTATTTTTCATGTTACTGTCGAAGCCCTAAGCCTGAGTTTTTGCAAGTCCTTGAAACTCCCGATGAATATGAATATTTTTCAGCTGGGCAGAAAACTTGAAAATCAGGACCAAAGTAGTTTGATCCTGAAAAATTAGAAGGCGCTTATTACTCACGTGTGTGCATCACAGACCTACTTCAAAGCTTAACCAATGATATGCTTTAAATCTTGGGCTGGAAAATAATTCACACAATGAGTGGCAGGTTTATTCTTCTGCTGGTGCCCAGTCTTTTTTTCTCACACATAAAGAATTTTAGTTTAAATTGTGAATTATTAGCCATTTTGATGTTTTAAGGAGTGGTCCAAGCAATTATAGGATTATACTGACACAAGATGTCCTAGGAACATTTTAAGAAATGCAACGAGATTTGAACAAGAACTTGGCCCTCATGCAAAACAAATAGCAAGATAAAACATCACCTCAAAACTTGAGACACTGGCTGTGACTTGTGTTAAGTAGGGTATTTGCTGTCTTGTGACCCAGGTGAAACGTAATCACCTGGTGCATATGTCCTAAAAAGAAGAGTTTTACAAAGGGCCAGCTTCTGGCATCGATTTACAGCTGATGCTTACCCAGTAAGCTCATGAAATATTAAAGAACACAACTTTCCTGTGCAGTTTGTTCACAGGATCCTCTGTATGTTGATATTTAGAAGCCTCCCTATGCTAAGATGTTCGTTTCGATCAAGAGGAAAGAGATCTTCACGAAGTTAAACACCAGATCCAAGAGCAGCCTTGTTATGCCCATTACGCTGCATGAAGGAACATGAATCACCATGAATGAAGCCACTTGTCCCTACATTAGCACTGTTCACATCCCAGGGACTCCTGTTTTGCTTATCCCTGACTGCTCAGAGGAGATCCGGGCAAGTTGGGTCACAGTCAGCGAGGGTGTGATTGCTCTGTTCTTGAGCATCTCTCCCACTGCTGCAGCCACAGTTGTGTTTCCCTTTTGGATCGTACTGTCCACCCTTGCTTATTCTATATTTTCCTTTCTGACAGAATTTAACTGTCAAAAATATCTAGTCTGTAGATTATAACAGAAGTTTCTCTTGTATTGCAAATGAAGATTTGTATCCGTGCATGCTGGTTTCAGCTGGGGTTGAGCTGATTTTCTTCACAGTGGCTGTTGTGGCGCTATGTTTTTGAGCAAGTGGCTGTGTGGTGCCTGGTTGCTGGCTGGCGTTAAACCACGACACCATGCAACTTCTCTTGGGTGATTGACTTCTTTTAAAGAGGCATTACTTTGAAATTCTGTGCTGCCAAGAATGCTCAGCACTTTTGTCATCCATAGCAGCAATGATGCTAAACTCATAGCATGTGTAGTAGTATTTGAGAAATCTGACATCAAATTCTAAAGGATTTTTGCCTTTTTCTTACTTCTCCAAATTTTTCTCT
The DNA here is from genome assembly GCA_013397725.1 of Rhagologus leucostigma. NCBI lineage: Eukaryota > Metazoa > Chordata > Aves > Passeriformes > Rhagologus > Rhagologus leucostigma. The sequence continues at coordinate 117,765 of VZTD01005021.1, read as the reverse complement.
GACATTTCCATCTCTCTTCTCTTCCCTATTCCTCTGAGATTTTTCCTCAGGGAAAAATGTCACAGGGAAAAATTTCCTCAGGGAACTATGTCACAGTGATTTCATTAGCTGTGATACTGTTAGCTCTGCTTGTGATCTGGATTTGCTCAGAAGTTTCTCATTTTAAAGCTTGTAAAATTTTTTCTTCTGTCTTATAACATCCACTACATGATATCACAGGAATAAAACTTGTAATGGGAGTCATGGGAAGGACAGACCTCTTCTGCCCTGTCTCCAGTACTTACTACATCAGAGTTGGACACAGGCTCAAGTCTTTGCTGCAGTACAGCTCTCAGGAGATGTCAGGATCCACACAGTCAATATGTGTCAATTTTTGAGACAGGCTGTGAAAATTTGGTATTCCCAAACTGGGTAGAAATGCAGAGCCAGGTGAGGTTAATTTTTGAAAAGTCCTTATTAGCAACCTTTATGTTTTTACGACTTTAACATGGAAGCCCACAGAAAAAAGTTCAGTCCTGCAGAGGATCCTAAATCTTTTCATGCTGACAGTGATGAACATGTACAGATTATCCCTACCCCTAACGCTGAGTGATTTCACCAACCTAGTGGGAAAGATCTTTCTCTTAATTACACAGGAACAAGTAGAGAATTGCTGTAGTGACATGAATGGAGTTATTTTGGATAGACACCAATACAGGAGAGAACACAATCTGGTGCCTTGAATGCTGCCAACAAAAGCTCGGTTGTATTCCATGATTTGACTGTGGCAGGCAGTCTCACTGAACTGATGTCTGACCTAGCTCCCACGGAAGTCAATGTGAGCCTTTGCACTGATTAAAATGCCTTTCAGGAGACCCTCTCGGCAGCTGGATCAGATTTCGGATCAAGGGCTCCCTCACCAACTTTGATTGAAACTCACATCCTCAATGGCAGTGACCTAAATGTCATCTTATCTCAAGACTGGCCCAGCTTTGGCTGGGGTTGTCGGATCAGGCAACCTTCTTCAGGCTTCTCAGGTACGAAATATTCTCTGTGACTTGGTAGTGAATAGGGCTGTGGAAGACACAGCAGTGCTCTCATCCATCAGCCCAAGCTGCACTTTCAGTGGAAGAAAGACTCCCGTGCAAGTATCCTTGGGAATGCCAGGCATTATTTAACCATTGTATTAGCATACCTCTGCTTATTACCTAACAATGCTCTCATCGTGTTACAACATAGATGAGGACAAGTCCCAAACCCGGGAGATTTATCTTCTCTAAAGGAATGTTTCCAAGACTTTAGCCCAGTAAACACTGGAGTTTAGCTGGGATTTAGAAGGAATGTATTTTCCTATTTGATTTGCAAGGTTTTTGTTTCCTGCCTCACTACAGATTTCCAGAATTTTGGGTGATAGGGTTTCATTTAAATAATTCAAACTCCCAAGAAAAAAATCAAGCACATTTAATTTTTCATACAGAAAATACCTCAGATGACACAGTTTTGGACCTATGCGCCAGTGAGACCAGACTGCGAAAAAATAGTTTCTGCAGGATCCATCCAATCACTGGGTTTTGTGCCCAGCAAAGTTTGCTTTAAATATTCACTTTTAGGGCATCTGGGCTTTGCAGTTTGTTTCCTCTTCCATCCTAATGTGAGTTTTTGCACATTGAAAAAGGCTATTTTTTTTCCTGTGGAACTTTGGACCAAGAGTGGGGATGTGGTAGAAAGATTAAATAAGTGTGTGAAAATGGGTACCTGTTAAAAATCAGAAGGGAAACAAAAACAGAGTCTCTCTAGACCTGACCTTTCTGCCAGATTCCTCTGTACATCTTGGATTATGGAAAGACTGATGATCTGTCTGACTGACCACTGAAACATATTCTTCTTCCTTACTGCTTTTGACCTGAAGAACAGCTTATGAATTGCTGACAGTGTTCCCTCCACTAGGCAGATCACACATGCATAAAAGGCAGGCTCTTCTCTACCCATTCCCTCTCCTTCCTCACAGGATTCAATGTCTCTGTCCTAATTTGGACAGGTTTTCTGTAAAACCATGTTGCAGTTTGGAGAATGCAGTTCTCTGATATCAAAGAGATCACATCAGGGTAATTAATCTTCTCCCTTTCCTCTTGAAACTCCAAGCCCACAAGTTGCACGTTTAGAAAGAAAAAAATGGTCCAGACCACTCCAGATTACCTATAGAGTTGACTAAATTAAAAAATAAAGGACTCATAGCTCTTGTTATATAAGTGGAGTATGAAATATTCATAATTAATGGTGAACTAGTCCAAAACTTACCATAATTGCCACGTTCTTACTAAAGAAGACACGTGGCCAAAAACACAAACATTTTGGCAGCCAGCTTGGTACCACAGTAAGACAAGCATATAGCATGCAGGTCTGACGAGATTTCGTATGATTATGCTTTTAAACTGGCAGTGTTCTACACCCTAGCTGTAGTCAGAAGATCCAGAGCCTGAGATGACTATAATTTCATGGAGTAAAATCTTGGGCAAAGTTGTATTTAATCTGATAGGGCCCACTACTGAAATCCTTAGATGGTGAAATGACTCGTTGATGTCACTGGAGTTTTGCCCAAATAAGAACTTCAGAATAAGGCCCAGAGGGATTATCTGTGCCCTTCTCTACTTACTCATTAAGTAAATCCCATGTAGACTCTAATGAATGTAAAATGGCCTAAATGGAAATATGGGTCTTATATAAAGTTTAAAAGTATTTACTGGATTTATTGCAGATATCTTAATTTAGGTTACTTTTTTTTCCCTCAGAAGAGGACTCTGTAGAAGAACAGGAACAAGAACACCTGTAATCCGGATGTTACAGAAAATCTCTCAAGAACTGTGATTTTTCAACCTTTTTTCTTGATGTAGAGAACTCCAGACAACTTCCAAGAGAAGTGCAGATCTGCTAAGGTACTCTCAGTTGAAAGAGTTTTCTTCATTACTTTTCATGCACCTTTTTAATGTAGCCTACCCAGTGATCCTTGATTTAAAATCAGTGCTGTAAGAAGCTGACTTTTTCCAAAGAGGCAGCTGCTTGGGTTGGATTCAATAAGCAAAGACACAAACATTTGAGGGGGGAGCATTTGGATCCAGTGCAATCACCGGCCAACTCTGGGGCCTTGTGTGCAACCTTCTTGCTCTGTAATTGTCCAGTAGGAATTGTCCTGCTGGACAAGAATCAGGATTCAGCCCTGACACCTATCCTTCCTTCCCAACTGATCTCAAACTAAAGAACATAGACAACAGATGGAGAACACACTGCTGGGGAAGAAAACTCTCCTGCTTTCCCCCTCAGAACTACAAATAACCTAGCAATTTGCTAGCAGCCGGAGGAGAGTAAGATTTCTAGTTTTCCAGACATGATGGCTTTTTTCAGAGACAGTGTCCAGCCATCTTGAAGGAGGTGGTGAAAGTGTGAAGTCAAAAGAATAATTTATAATCTGGACCATGGCAGGTGCCCATGCTAGATTATATCTGAAGCGCTTGACTTCATGAGGGAGTCCGGCCCCACTTTTCCTGGAAAATGGTCTTTAGTTCCCCAGGTCACGTTCCTAAAATTCTTCTGGGCTGGTAGATGCTTTAGTATTCATCCTGACAGGTGTCAGCACCACTGACATTGCCTGTCCCCTGACAGCCATATGTAATTCTACCCTGACAAGACTTTTCTTTGCCAACAAACAAACAAACAAACAAACAGCACCAAAAAGCCATGGAGATGCCAGAAGCACTCAATGGCAACTGTAGATGCATTGAATTCACTGCCTCTGTTTTCCAGTGCCACAGAACTTCCCATTCCACAGCAAGTCAATGCTGAGAGGCTGCCCAATGCTCCCTGGTGCCTTCACAGCACAGGACACCCTCTGATCCTTCTGACAGGCTGTTTCTGCTGCATCCTTGATGTGTGAAGGTGCTGAGCACCCTCCGCTATTGATGGCATCAAGGGGAACATCTCAGTTACCCAGCCGGGAAACTGGACAGGCAGAGGTAGAAGGGAAATGGATAACGCTCAAACCCCTTCCAAATTTAACCCTTTAATTAATTACATTGACATTCAACTAAAATGGGGATTAACGAGTGTTAGACCAGGCCTATAAACTACTGGACTTTACTGGTGAATACTTTTTTGTGTCTCTCATCTTGTTTGGGGCAATTCCTTTCCTCAGCCTCTCAAACAAGCCTATAAATGGAAGACTAACCTGAAGTGTTATCCCACTCAATGGCAAAGTAGTTTTCGTGTTCTTCCCTAGTACTAGGGCTCTGTTTTTGAAGGCAGAGAACTTAGGTAAACTTGCTACGTCTCAGCAAGTACAGAGACTATGTTTGTTGTGTCATGAAAATGAACAACACATTTTCAATGTTAAATAAACGTTTATCCAAAGGTTCAGCGTGACTGCTTAAAACTTAAGTAAATCAATCACTGTAGGTTAACCTTTGCTCGTGACACTATTTCTTCTTTCCAAAAGCACTGTAACTATCAGATCTCACAGTTACATGGTTTTTCAACATGCCACTGTCAGGAGAAATACTTAGTGGAGAAATCTAACACAGCAAATGCTTTTCCACCCAATGCTCTGTGGAGCTCAATAAGTTTATGGGTTGCTGTGCTGTATCTTAAGGACATTAGAGATACAGTTTCAGCTACAATCCATCTGGAAAAAATACCATGAATGTGAAACTATTGAGTTTAGAAGAAGTTAATGTTCCCTGGCACATGCATATCAGCGCAGTTCAATTACACAGTTACAAGCATGCTTTCTGTCTAAACTGGCCCTGTGGAACAGATCCTAGCATGTCATACCAAGGTATTTGCATTACAAAGGCTTATTGTGATGGAGTTTAGCTGAAGGAGATGAGAATATGAAGACACAAGAAAACATTTTCAAGGAATTGAGGCTGTGGCAAACAGTGGCTGCTCTCTGCTCTGACAGAGCAAATATTTTTGTACCTGCAAAGCTTGGTAAGTTGGGTAAGCAGAAAAGTTACCCAACTTAACTCAAGACCAAAATGGAAATCTGAGAAAAGCAAGGCATCCTGCTCACTGTGAGGCAGCATTTTTTGTTTAAGAGTTAATTCCTTCTGCCAGTCAGTACAGATGGCTGTTTCACTCTACCTGCACATCTGACACTGGTGACAGCACTGCACAAATTCAAGGCAGGAAAAACATATGGATTGAGGACAGAAGTGGAGTCCTTTCAGTGACGGGAGGCTATTTTTAGAGCAGGGTAGATGATACAGCAGAGATGGACAAGGTAGGATCCTTTTCACCACATATAGCTGAGCCAACTAATGCTTGTTCCAGAGAGACTCTTAAAGGATCTTCTCACTTCCCTGGAAATTCCTTTTTTTTCTTCCTGTAAAATACTAGAGTACTTTTAGTTTGGATGAGAACCAACTGTGACAGGAGCTGGTACTGTGGGGAACATACCTTATGTGTCCTGCCTACCTTTTGGAGGTGATTTTCTTTGACTAAATGTCTCACTTTTTCTTTGTTCTGCAGAGATTTTCAGTGACAGACAGACAAAAGATCTCAGCAATGTTTAAGCCATGTACAGCCATGGGATCTGCTTTCTGTGTCTCTACTGAACTGGACTGTAAGCACACTGTGTGGGCTTACAGTGTCCTCATTCCTTGGTCACTGAGGATCCCTGAAGCCGCAGTGAGCTCTTGCTGTTCTCCCCATACAGTAGCTGTTGTCTTTCCTTACTCTGCCTGACCCAAGAGTCTCTTTCAGGGGTGCTGTTCTCTAACATAGGAGGTGGACCTTGCTTCTGCATGCAGCAAGTATCTGGAGATCCCTTCCTTTCTCTTGTGTATGGCAGGGCTGCTGCAATGGTTTACTTCCTCCTTCAGGTTTGCCCTTGCAATTCTCTAGGTATGATTCAGCCATTTCCTGGCAATGTGTAATCAGGCTTAAATGTATGGCCTGAAGATGGAGAGATACCTAAGGAGTTTATAGGCTCACTAGTGTCTCTTACTCTGTGTTCCCAATTGCATGAGGCCCTTCTCTCCACCCTCTGTGTAGGGATCCCATTTGCAGGGCCAGCCATGTGTATGACAATTGTATGGCCTTGTAAAGGGAAAGGCCACTTCGTCATAGCCTCCCTAAGCCACTATCATCAGGCATAAAAAGTGCCATAATCTACTTCCACATTATTTACAAACCCTGTAATTGGTGGGTTTCCATGTCAGTGTGGAGCACAATCCATGTCTCCTCATGGTTTTATCTAGAAGCTTATTTCCTTTGTGTCTGCGGGCCTTTTGATTTAGGCAACACTCAACTTTTTTGACTAAGTGAAAACACAGTAAAACCTTTCAAATCCCAAGAAATTCCAGCTTGCTCCTGGAGCACATGCAAGAGGATACATGAAGGGTGTACAACCTGAAACTCAGGTGATACTAGGGCCGTAAATGGAAGCCAGAAAACCCTGTGAGATTAGTTTCCTCAAGTTTAACAAAGAAAAAAGGCACCCTTTACCAGAAGGTTCAGGGTGAGCACCTAACTTAGCTGCTTTGCATCTCTCCACTGAGAAAGCTGTCTCTGCTAACTAGAGGAGAAGGCTGGGGCGATGACACTCACTGAGACAAGGATATCTGTTGTGAGTCCCGTTTCTCCCTGACCTGCAGGAACTCACACACTCAAAATATGCAACGTGGTGGTGGTCTGCCAGGACTGGTAGGCATCTGCTTGTTGCTCAAGTGAGGCTCCCAAGGTGGGAAACAGGACAGTTTGCAGATGCAGTCTGCCTGATGCATCTCGCTGCCATGCAGCTCCTCCACCCTCTGTGGGGATGTCCAGTGCAATCCCCAGAGCACCAAATCTGACTGATCTCATTCAAATTGCATCTTGGATGGTAGGAAGTTTTGATGACAGACAGCTTCCAGCTATAAATACATCTGCTGAAAAAACATATAGGTGGGTAAGATACTGGTTTCTCCTGCAATTGCTACTGGAATGCCCTGGTTGTGGATGTTGGCATCCCCACAACCCAGCAACCATTGCTGCCCACTCAAGGCCGTGATGGAAAATCCCTGAGTTCTGCCACAGGACTTTCCCTTTTCTCCATCTCTAAGTAATATCCACCAAACCCATGCTGCTGCAAAACCACTGTGGCTGTGGTAATCTTCTGGTTAAAGAGCTAAGTGATTTCCTCCATTTTTTGAGGTAAACCACTAACCCAAGTCAATTGTGTACAGTGTTACTGGTTTGAGCCTCACCCTAGAAAAGCTTCATCCAGCAATCAGAGAGGTGTTAATACATTGTGCCTTCCACTAGTAATGGCAAAATGGGCTGCGGTAGGTGACGTGGGAGCGCCTGTCACCGCTCCTTGCTCGCTCTGTGGGCGCACAGCTGCCTGCAGGCTGGGGCACAGACACAACCCCTTCAATGAGTGCCCCACATGGACAAATCCAGCAGAGATTTTCCTTTGAAAATTGCCACTGCAAGAAAGGGATTGGCCTTGAAGGTACCACTTTGCTTCAGTCAGAAAAGGATATTTTAGACTCATCCCTTTGAAAGGAAAACTGCAAACAAGTGTTTGTTTTCTCCAGCCATGCAGCAAAGTCCTGTTTGAAGCAATTTGCCCCTGAGGCAGAACATATAAAAGATACACCCCAGTTACAACCAGCTGCAGCTTGCTGGGGAAAAACCACTCCAGCAGTGCTGGATCCCTGCTGCAGAGTGACTCACTAACAATGTTTATCCTTCATTATGATGCAGGTTTGGTTCATTCATTGCCTAACTATTATGTCTCTAATTAGAGACCCTTAACTGACTAGGACAGGAGATGTTCACAACAACTTGCTGGGGTGGGGGGCATGACAAACAGGTCAGAGACTAGATGTGACCTAGCTTTAGAAAGGCGGGAGAGTTGGAAGAATCAGAAACAAAAACTCCTTGTCTGGGGGTCTCCTCCCCAGCTGCCACAAAAAGAAACATGTTTGTCTTGCTAGGCTGTGGGCTGCAGAGGCAATGCTTTGCCATAGTTGGCTTATTCTGCACTTACTGCTAATATGGGGAGGGAAACAGAAGTGGGCAAACAACTGCATCTTTTTAAAGCCAAGTAATTCTCGTAAAGGAAGCAACAAACAGAACTAATATCAGTACCCTCTATGGGCAAAGTGACAATGCTTTATGCTGGATGCGTAGAGCATGGCAAAAGAACAAGTTTCCTGGAGGAAAATCTGCTCTTTGGCATTATTACACTTGATAAATCTATTGTAAATATATGTGGTCTTAGCCCTCAGTAGATGTGAGGTCTCCTAGCATGCTTCTAGGCAAAGACAGCTAAGTGTCCAGCACATTGTATGTTCTCTGCTTCTTGCTCACTCCAAAATGACTGTGGACCTAATCATTCTAAAAAAATGGCTAAAAAAGCCCACCATGGATCTCCATAGCATCTAAATCTATCAAAGCTGCCTAGGTGGAATAATCTAAACTACTCACATGGACACACTCATGAAAAGAAGGCAGTTCAGCTTGGAAGCAAACTGCCTGAAAGTATGAACTTGAGGAAGTTGAAAAAGCGGGCATCAGAACGTCAGTCCTTCATGTTTGCAATTAGCAACCAAACATATGGGGGAGGGGGAGGACTCTGCTTGTTTGGAGTGAAGCAGCTGTTACACAAGAGGTGCAGCAGTGCTGCGATTCCCAAGTCCAAGGCACACAAACCTCCCTGTGAAGCAGATGTACAGCCATGTGCCCTGCATGCCCTGCTGCATGGAGCTGTGGCACTTACAAGTGGGTAATTGCACACAGCAAGCTGGAAATGGGGCTTGTCACGGTCAGCATTTCATGAGAGTTGTCTTAGATGCCAACATGTCTCCTGTGTCTCTCCTTCAGCCAAGGCATTTCATATTGATACTCCTCTCCAAAGAACTTAGAAATGAAAATCATTTTATAAGCACTAACTAGTTAATGTTTAACCCACTGGTTTTGCCTTTTCCTTTTTTAGTGTACCACTCTGCGTCACATGTTTTGCAGTGGAACCAGATGTGCCCTCCTTTCACTAAGCCCTTGGCTCTTGGCATTCACTGGAAACATTTTCCAGCTGCGAGATGAAAGGTAAAAGGTTTAAAACTATATAGTGGACAGTAGACCTCTGAAACAGTTTATTCACAGTGAATCTGACATACTCCCTGCTGAATACCACAGATTATAATAAAACCTTTGAGTGTAATAACCTGGCAACTTATTTTGGAAAATATAAAAATGGGACACCTGGGAATCTGAAGTCTTTTGGCTGTGTTGCCTGGCAATGGGCAATGTCCACTTTTGTTCAGAGGGTCCTAGAACCTTCCGGCTCAACAAGCCCAGTTACATGCTGCCCTAGGACCCAGCAAAGGAAGCAGTGGGCAGCAGCCATTGCCCAATCCTCTAGGTAACTTTTCTGTCATGATTATTTACTGAACAATGTGGCAGCTGTATAGAATCATCCTGCTTAGGAGTCCATGGCCTTTCATCCATGTATTGTCTTTCCACAAGTGCTTCTCTCTTGGAATTGTAAACTCATTATGCTTTCAGCAAGGAAACACTCCTTCTTCCCCCTCATCTGCCCCCCTCCTTGCCCTATTTGATGGTTTTCTCTCTCTCTGGTTCCTCTTGCTTCAGCTGCTCAGATCAAGAATGGTAATATTTTCATTACAGCTAAATACACCCCACCTACTCATTGCCACAACATGCCTTTAAACTAGCTGGAGCAAAAACCCATTCCAACAGGTAAAATATTACTGTAGGCTCAAATGAGCCTTGGAACAGTGCAATGCTCTGTGAAATTGTGTAGGACAGAGCAGATATTGTCTGCAGCTGAATTCATTAGACTTCAACATAAAAGGCTGGAGGTGGGCCCGTTGGAAACCACAAGTCCAGCTTGTGACTGCACACTTCTCTGCTGGGCTCATCACACCATCTCCCAGTAGTCCAGGGTGCTTCAGATCCTAAGGTGTTTAAAATCCAAACTCAAATTTTCCTGAAGTTCAAGGTATCTCAATTCAATGGTCAAATGGAGAAAAAACTCAGTAGTGCTATTTCTGTTGCTTGGTCCCAAGCCCAGCATGTGGTTCAGAGATATATCTGTGTAAATTTGCTTTTGGTGTGAAAACCTCAGCTCCAGTCAGCAGCAATCCTTCACTCTGGGAGGCATGTTAGTCCTTCTGTCTGCTGCTCAAGTCTGGTTCAGGGCATCTTCAGTCTTAGCAGGGTGTAAAATATCAGCTAGAAGAGCTATGGAAAGAACAAGAGGAGGTGTGACACCTGGCCTGTTCAACACAGTCTCTCAGAAATAAGCATTCGACAGCATAATCTGGCCATTCAGGTCTATAATCTAAGTTGACAACATGGATTGCTCTTACAAAAGAGAAAACTGAAACCATGTTTTCCCAGATTGTGGAGATTAATCTGGTCGGAGGAGATCCCGTTTCCAGAGTGACAGTAGACAGCTCCCCCCTGCAGCACCTCTCACTTACAGGTCACCAGCTGGGATTTGGGCAAGAGGGGGTTGCTCAGTGTAGTGAGGCTTCCCGAAGCTTGAAAGAGCAGTGACCTAGAGGTCAGCCCCCAACCTGCGGGCTCAGAAGAGGATGCGGGGGCGGGAAGCCCTCAGCCTCACCCCGGCTTTGGCAGAGCATCGTGTTTGGACGGGAGAGCTGCAGGGCACAAACCTGTGTGAAGCTCAGAGGGTTCCCCGTAACTCCAGCCCAGCCCACGTGCCCTCCTGAGAAGGGCCAGCCATGACAGGTGGCAAACAGTGGTTTCTAAGGACATTTTGTGGCTGCTGCTAACTGGTTATTCTATGGTAAAAATGCTCCCTTTGGTTCAGTGCAGTGAACTGAGCCAAAGCAGAGACAATGTTTAACTCTGGGAAGGAAGGATGGAGAGGTAACCGAAATCCCCACATTTGTCAGCCACCAATAGAGCTGCTCTCAGGTGCTCTTCTCTGCAGCGCTGCTGGGTAGGAGCACCGTTATTTTGTGAGCTGCCAGGCAGGCAGCCTTGGAGTCCAAGCTCCTCTGGGCTCACCTGCACCTTCTGTCTGTTTCTCAGCTCATTGTTCATGCTATGGCTTTTCTGAGGTTCATGGTGAGACTCGGGCCAAGCAAGACCAGGTGTAATTTACTGCAAGGAGGTTTGTGACTGTCTGTCTGATTAAAAGTTGAGAGGCTTGTGAGTTACTGACATGAAAAATGCTATTCTAGGAATGCTTGTGCTGGTCCTGTTAATCACACATGTACAGTGATATGTACAACATAATTGGCTCTCCACTGTTTTCCCCAATAGACAAAAGTGACTATTTTGACACTGGACTATCACATTTTGCTCCTTCGCATTACAAAACCACAAAAAAGGTTTGTGTTCCCTCATGCTTAGTGTAGGGAAAATGAAAGAAACCACAATCATGCCTCAGTTTCTCTTCAGAGTGGAATAAGAAAAAAGCACAAAGAGATATGGTAGCTTGTTGAAAGCTTCCTGAGTAGTCAACAGAAGATGATAAACCAAGTCTAAATTTCTTGACTCTCATCCAAGTGCCTTTTCATGGGACCTTATTATCTTCACTGACTATATTACTTTTTTTTTTTTTAATAACTTTGAAGTTTAAAAGATATGTTAATTGGATCTTGGTTATTTGAACTGAAAAAAACCCAAGAACCAAACCATAGAAGAGGCTAGATATGATAGTGAAATGGCAATGAAGTCAAAAGTAAAGCGGTGGTTTAAGCCATCGTATTAGGATGCAAAATAGAAGTGATTTGTTCAGGAAGAAAAGGAAGGTTGATTAGCACATTCTAAATAATCAGAAGTTGAAAACAAGAAGCATGAATTCCTTTACATGATTTTCTCCTGAGACTGCAAAGGGGAATACTGACATAATTAGATCAGTACAAATGAGCCCCAACAAAAGTGGATTGCTTCTTCATGCAGTTTGTTATTAAGCCATTCTGAGAAATTGAGTGGTAAATTGAATCAGTCATTGAACCAAATGTTGCATCTGAGCTTAAAGAAGAAATGCATAATTTCGTTTACACTATAACTTTTGCTGCAGAGATGACTAATACGGCCAGTCAAATCTTAAAATGCAGGACACAGGAGGATATAAATAGATAACTCTCAGCACTGGGAAGGTGCAACAACCCTTTATACCCTGTCTGACAGGGCAGAGGGAATAGATTTTCCTAATTCATGATAAATTGCACTAATCTTAACCTAAATTCCATCAGCACTGATAGAGGAAATGTGGGTGATTTTATGTCTCTTGAGTAAGAGACATAAATGTTCTTTGCATTGCCCTAGTCAGTGGGAAATGCTTGACCAAAGCACTACTGGTGGTGGATTGGACTGGACATGTAAGCACAGGTAGGACATGGTTAGAGAGCTTCTGGCTTTCATACCTGCAAGTGATGTTTTTCTTTGATGTTATGTGCCCCTGATCCAGGTATATTTGGATCAATGGAGCAATATTACTATTATGAAGTAATGTTAGTGTTACTGAACTTGAGGTCTGAGTCCAAGATAAATAAAAATAAAAATATATTTCTCTTTCCCCTCATGTATTGAGGCATTAGTGAGGACCAGCTCACAAGCAAACAACTGGAACAAATCAAACCTGCTGTAAAAGGGTTTTGTTACTCTAATAAAATCGAAACTCATATGAAGAATTTTGCAAACAGCTTTGCATAGCACTTAATATATGGTAAACCCCACACAGGTCTTTGTTATCTGGGTTATAGGGTGGTGTTAGCTCCTTTAGAGGAAAAACAAGATCTCAAACAAGTGACAGACAGCCTGCAGCTCTAAATATCAGCTCTGGAGAGCAGCTATTTCAGCACAACAGACGTCTTTCTCCTGTGAAAATTCCCCTGCACAGGAGATGCTTGGGTTCACGTATGTTTAACTGTTCCGTCCTTCAGCACTTCCTTTCCCCAGGGTGAGGGAAAGTTGAGGAGGGCTCCACTTCCAGCAAGGATGCAAATGCTGTTTTGAATTACAAAGAGAAAAGTGAAGGGCTCTCCCTGGGCAGTCTGACATGTGCTATAAATGCCTTTATTGTAGGTATAGCCTTGTCTTCCTCCAGTGAATAAGTAAATGAGAAGGTTCAAAATGCTTTAGCAACACAAAGAGCCCAGTTTAACTCCCAGAGTTTGTGCAATCTTTCCTTCCACCCCTGCTAAAAAACCTCCAAAACAACAGTAGGCAACAGGGTCCCAAATGCTTCTGTTGTAGTTACACTTCAGCGTAGCAGAGCTGTGGCCACCAGTGGCTTACTTTTTTTTAGCAGGTGAGAAGAAAGCAGGGAGGACTTAGGACAAACCACAACAAACATGAGCTGAAAGCTGCTGGGGAAGCAGGATGAATTAACCAGAGAAGTGTTTCTCTGTGCCAGCATTTCCAAGCTGTTTCTTCCTGATTTGGTCCCATTGCTGCACACAGATATAAGGTTGGCTGTAGGGCTTGTCTTACCCCAAACAGCTTTTTTCTTTACTCTTTCACCACGCCAGACTTGGAAAGGTTAGAAGAACACCTTTGATATAGTCTACTTCAAGAAGGAATATATTATCCTGATTATTGTCCTTGCATTGTTGAAGTATGGGGGGACACATGGTGGAAGATTGTGCCTCACAGCATGATGTACAATGGCTAAGAAATAACAGTGAATGCAAAAAAAGTTGGAGAAAAAATTACAGGACCCAACAATCTTTCAAAACTGGTAGTTAAAGATCAAGTAATACAGAATGAAAGGGAGTTTGAACTGCCCTGCCCAACAACCAGGAACATAAGCCTGACCAGTAATACAAAAATAGTATCTCCTTATAAAATGAAAAATCTGTGCTAAGCCACAAAGCTTCAAAGCATCATTTGGTTTTTCTGTTAAAGTCTCATCCTACTCTGCCAGACACATTCCAGCTCCTGTCCTTTCAAATAGGAAAAGAGGGAGAAAATTGCTCAAACATGATGAAATACATTCATTAAAAAATTACAGAACCTACAGCAATTACAGATACAGATGTGGAAAGGGTTTCTTAGAAGGGAGATTTGTAGTGCTTCTTCCAAATGACTGGCACCTGTCAGAGTCCTAAAAATTATCACCACTCACTATCTGTAGGACTTTGACTCTGGGCTGCTCTTCACAGGGATCTACTCTTCTTCCTCTTTATATCTCAGCACCAGCCTTATATGTCAGACTAATAGAAACATAATGGCTATAAAACACACTGGATTGTCTGAAGAGATCTTGGTATACCGAAATTTTGCATTAAAAATATGTTTTCACAGCTATAAATTTTTCTATGGTACTTATTTTTATGAAATCCATAACAGGTGCTTAAAAATACAGAGAAAGTCAACAAAAATATTTTGTTTATATGACTCAGCATTTGGAAAGGCAACAGAAGCTTGGGCCCAGCACTGAGCCACTGGCAGCTTAGTGTCTGCCTTTTCCCCACCCATTTGCACCCCCCTGCACTCTCTCCCCACACAATTCATTACCAGATCACATATAAATCCACTGGAACAGTATTGCTGATGCTGTGTTTGCTCACAGACCTCAAACTCTCTGAGCATCTCTAGTGTTCTGTGAAAGTCTCTGTTAAAAGCTTTTTAAAAGTATGGCTAGATTAGATCTACCACTTTATTCCTTTTGGCTCTTTGAATGTGCAATATAAGCATCTGAGCTTTGAGTTTGATGGAATAGTGGCAATAGGAAAAGCACAAGTAAAATTAATGACTGATCAATGGTTTACCTAAAGGAATATATTTATTCCTTATGACTTTCATGCAAAACTGTAATATAAATATTTATTTTTTTCATTATAAGATCAGTTGATAGTTCAAACACACCAAAATTAGACCTCACAGAGAGGGGTACTCCAGCTCCTTACTTGGTGTGACCTGTGAATACATTCTTTTCTGAGTCCTAAAGCTACTGTAGTCCTTCTAACAACAATCTTCCTTGAGGCTTTTTTCAAGAGCATTTGTGTGTGGAGCAGAAAAGGAGGGAGCAAAAGGAAAAGTTAATTATACACCAAGAGAGCGGAGAGAGGGAGAAGATGATCATCCATTAATGCAGCTTACACAATTTCCAGATGTTTGTTAATGAAAAAAACATAGAAGGGATGAAATTAAGAGGAAAACTTAAATAAAAATACTAGCAAACCAAATTCACATTTGTCTAAAGTTTGCTGCAGCTCAGAAACCCTTTGTGTGAACCTGGATGGATTTATGATTTTACATCAAAACCACTCCAGCCAGGGGATTTTGCATGGTTAGGTTGTGAGACCAGATGATTCTCACTACTTCCAGGGTTTATTTAATTCCCGGAACACAAAAGAAAAGCCAGAGGGTGCAAGCCTGCATGAGCTGACATAAAAGAGAAAACAGCAAATCTCTGAAAAGAACAAGGGCCAAGTTTTACATAGCTCCAGTTGTGAACTAGGAATTTCCACATATTCTTTCCACTCTAGTGATTCCTTTGAAATTGCACCCTCTTTCCTTTCCATCCCAGAGAGCCTGAAGTTACATGTGTCTTGACTCTTCTTGAACTACATAACTTGGCCCTCTATCCTCATTGGTAACGCTCCATTAAAGTTCCCAGATTCGGGATGGAGGAAGAGCTCCGGAGCTCTGGTGCATGCCGCAAGTCGTGTAAGGCAGAAGTGATCCTGCAGCTGCACAGCTCCCTCCATGCTCAGCGTGGCTGTCCTGGCTTGCGCCAGGCTATTTTTAAATCACAGTATGCCATTTCCTCATGCTTTTCATTCTTCTTTCTCTCTATTGCTTAGAAATGTTATTCTCATTTGTTTAAATGTCTGGAATCCCAAGCAGTCACGATTTCCTTTCTCATCTCTGTTGACTGCAGACTGCTGTTTCTCGATCGTGCTTACCGTTTTCAACATGCAGAATTTACACTCCACATAAGAAATATGCAGTACCCTCTGACAGTGGCAATGCCAAACTGTCCTGAGGATCCCACGGATGCTCTTTCCCAACATTACTTGGCATGCGTTTCCCTCATTGTAATTGTTCATTTTAGTTTCAAATCTATAGAGAGGACAGCAGTTACTAAGCTGGAGGTACTACATCTTTGCATTTATCTGATGTTTCAGGAGTCTGTTTCTCTCCTTTGTGGAAGAGATACAGAGGTTTTACTCAAAAAAGTAATCCATTTGGGTTTGACTAAGAGTGAAAATAAGAAACCCACAAGTACCCCTCTGCAACTAAAAGTCATTAAATAATTCTGAAATATGGTCTCTTCTGTGCAGCTACAATTATTTCTCCTTGGAGTCTGTATTCGTATAGCTCATCTTGCAGTGATCTCTGGGAAATAATACAACTAGCACTCTGCCTAGAGGTTTGCAGACTGACAGACAGAAGCTACCACTCAGTGGGATGTAAATGGCCAGCAAAAAGAAGGATGTGTCTGTAGTGCTTGCAAAGAGCAAGGACCAGAGGTCTGAAGCTCTTGCTACTGCTGCCGTTGCCACTGCTGGTTTCCAAACCCGTGAGGAAGCTGTCTCCTAGGTGATTACTCCTACTCAGAAATCACCATTATTTGCAATTCTCTCTCAAAGACTGAAATGGTTCTTGTCTGAATTTGGTCATGTAAGTATCTGTGTTTTCAAAAGGAGATTTTCCACTTCAGCTTCTGGAAATGTGGTCAATTCTCCTTTTGTTTCTAGCAGCTGTTGGGCAGCCTGCACTGCCCAGTTCTCAGCTGGTGCAGGGCAGCGTAACTTTCCCAGTAAATGGGGTTGAACCACACCATGCCGTGGAGGATGTCACACCGTGGGACAGTGCTTGCTCCGTAAAGTGGTCGATACTCACCTGCCTAAGGCTCATTTATATTTTTCTGCATTTCTTAACTGGCTGTGATACAACGGTACGTACCACACCTGAGTTGTTCTTGTGCTGCTGACTGACTGAAAACGCATCCTGTTGGGAATTGAATTTGTGTCAGCTACTGGTATTTTAGATTAACAAATATGCTCTCAGGGAGACAAGTCTGAGGCCAGGATTTTTCTTTTTTTTTCCTAAAAGAAACCCCAAAATAACAACAACAACAAAACCAAAACCCTTGAAGAGAAAATCAGAACCAATTACAGGCTGTGGCTCTGGGTGGTCAATTCACCCTTTCCTACTCCTTGGAAGATTTCTCATTATGCATGGCCTGTGCCACTGGAACAGCACATGCTGCAGAGAATCCTGGCATGGTAAACACAAATCACTTCCCATTCCTGGGTGACTCAGGAATGTTTCATATTAAGTAGTAGTCCAAATTCACAAAAGTTTTAACATATTTAAATCAATTAGAGATCTGATGAAAAGGCTGAGAAAGAAAAGAACATTATGCACTTTATTTTTTATATCAAACTGCTGAGTGTCTCCTGGGTTGGTCCTATTAGTAAAATTTTCCAAGTCAATTAGACTTAAGATGCCATCTTAATCTCTGTTTGTTATGGGGCTTCTCCCAGACTGCCAAAGGAGGCAAAAAGGTAGCACACGATGAAACAAAACTGCCAAATTCTCACCTCCTTGACAGCCACTTAGATGTGAAACAAGTTGGCACTTATCTGAAGTCAGACCAGGCTATAGGACTGTTGGAAGAATTTGACAATTTCAATACCTCAGACTACTTTCAGGCACACTCTCTGCTGGCTCCTGTGTAGCTGTCAAATCTGCAGGGTTCCTGGCTTGGATCTGACTAAGGACGTCTTTTTCCGACTGGGAAATTAATTCAGATTGTGCAATGTTGTCAGGAGGTTTAGAAATTTAAAGCTAAACCTCAAATTAAGCTTATTTTACTGCATGCTTTCCTGGCTCGTGCTGTTATCTTTGAAACAAGTTTGTGCAATGCAGGCTTATTTGTCTTTTTGTGGGGTTTGGGCTCGAAGAAAAAAGAAGATAGTTCATGAAAGCTGGCAGGGTAACACAGAACAGGAATCCTACCCATCATTTAATCTTTTTGTGTGTGTACAAAGTCAAGTGCTTTCAGTGCAAGTTCACCCTAATCCTCTAGTTGCCGTATGAGAATGGAGAAGAAAGGATGTCTTTGTTAATATGCTGGTTAATTCATTCAATTTGATCTTTGAATTAATTAGAAAGATGTGCTGACTTCTGCATCTCATAATTTCAAAGAGTCTGCACAGTCCTGAGAGAAATGTCTGCACAGATTTCAGGTTGTGACACTGAGTTTGTGGCCCCAGTGCTGGGATGGTCCCTGCTGATGCTGGAACCAATGAAGTGCAACACCACATCCTCTGGCAACGGCTTTTGGACCTAGAGGGTCTAAAATAATGAGAAGTCATTCTGCAGTGGTTTCCCTCATTTTGGATTTTAAAAAGTTACATAATTATGTAAAATCTTATTCGTTTAAGAGTAGTTATTTTCAAAGCAGTTGCAGTTATCACTAAAAGAGCATGAGAAGAGTAGAAATGACATGGCATTTCTTTGATAAGATGTTCTCAAAGCAATTTTTATCTCTTGTAGAAGGCTGAGTGATGAATAATCCCAGCAGCACACTGTTGTACACTGATCTCTCTTTTCAGGATATTTTCAGGATGTTAAGAAACCTGCGCCATCTCATCACTTTCTCATCTGGCATAATCTTTAGAATAACTCCTAAGTAGTTATTACTCTAGTTATTCCATGTAAAATTGCTGTTGATTCTCTTTCTGAGCTTGTAGAAAACACCACTTTTAAAAGACATTGTGTATAATAAAATACATATAACAAAATACATCTGGCATTGCAAGGCCAGCTTCATTCCTTTAACACTAACGTTTTTAGGTTAAAGACTGCATGTGCGTTTGCAAAGCCCAGTGCTTTTTTCCAGTGCTGTCATATCTTATTAATGTCTTGCTCATTAAGAGTGACCAGCATCAGTATTTAAGAAAAAAAAAAAAGTAGGAGAAGCACCCAGATAGCTGAATGCCCCATCAAAACTTATATTCTGTCATTCTCAGCTTCCTTCACATTTACTAAATCAACAAATATGCCCTTGCAGTAATAACTCCTCCTTGAATGTGGTACCAGCACTACTATCAAACAGGTCAAGCCCAACTGATGACTTTAAGCAACTCTGCAATACTGTTTTGAATTGTCCTTTTTCCTTTCTCAGCTACAAGAAAGGATGTAGCCTTTTTCCAGCAGAATCTAATGGGTACTCCAAGTCAGAAACCTCACAGATACTGTCCACAGCTAGGAAGCACTGAGCTCCCTGGGTAACAGGCTCCCTGCAGGATTCCCAGCTTGGGCACGAAACAAAATGAAAACTTCAGCAAGGGAACTATCTCCCAGGCAGAAAGAGGTGACGTCCTGGTGGGCTGATTGTACCTTGCAAGAACAGCACACATGACTTAGGATCACTTTCCTTCAGTATCCTCATTCAACCCTGCGTGTCTTTTGTGAGCTCTCACAATTCATTGGACGTTCCGAGGGGCCTCTTTGTTACTCCCATTCGTCTCTCTTTTTTGTCTTGTCTGACAAGTGCTTCTGCTGTGCTTCCCCAGTACAACACTAATTTCAGTGTAAACCCTGTCTCTGAAGACCAGGCTGGTTCACTGCCCTCTTCTCCATTCCCCTACTCTCTGACTCCGCGCTGCCAGCTTGCTCAATCACTGAATTTTCACCTGTGTTTTTGCCAAGTTAATTGTTTCCCTATAGACTGAATAGATGGGCATTTCTTCCTTGCTGCGTTCCTTTTCCTTCTTGAGTTTCAGAAATGCACATAACTTTAAGCTACTCTCCAATTACAGCTAAATTATTCCCTAAGGCAATTAAGGTGAAACATTACTTCGGAAGACTTTGCTAGTGTTTCGAATTAACAGCAGCATTTGATACAGTTGACAGTATTTTTCCATTAACAGTGCTAACCTCCCCACCCTCCCTGCAAACCCATTAAATTGATCTGATTCCTGTGGAGCTGATGGGAAGAGTCCAGGTGCAGTTTCTCCCAGTGAAGCTGAACTAAAACATTTGCAAGGACAGGCTGATTCTCAGATCGCCCCTCTTCGTTTATCGATCTCTTTCATTCAGTGCACTACAGCTCGAAAACCTCTCCCTCCCCATTTTAATCGCCTTTAATCAGTGGTGGATCATGTTTCAGCAGGGCTTTAATGGATTCTTGAGGATAGTTTTGGAGGGCTTTACTCTTATGACTTGGCGGCTGTGTAATCAGTCCACTGGCTTAAAATCCATCTGATTTTCTGGAATTCTTCTTAAGAGAACTGAAAGGAGGCCGATAGTGACAGAATTACACTGCAGCAGGGAAGTCTGCTCACACACATGGTATGTGCTACTGGTTACTCATTCCTCTCTCCATATGCCTACCAGTGACAGTGCAGGATATGCAGCGAGAGAACAGCAACGCTCATCCACGGGATTTCAAAAAGGCCTGGTTATCCATGTATGCACAACTTATTGCCAAGGCTTATTTCCAAGTTACACTGTCCAATGCAGCACTCCCTTTGCACTATTTATATAGCCCTGAGTTCTCATTCCCTATTGGCAGAGGATAAGGATAATCTTTGGGCAACCTAATTCTCCGAGATACAAACAAGGTCCATATGATCTATCATTGCTTGAGTAATGCTGGCACCAAGCTAAGCCCTAGCTGAACGACAAGGTCATTTTTGCTCAGCTAATGCATATTTTTTGAGGATAACTTCATGCATGGTTCTTGCCTATAACTATTAGCTTGCCTTTTTTTTTTTTTACATTTTTTGGTAAATTTTAAAGCACATAAACATTAACATATTGCTCAGTTGTAAGTGTTTTTAGATGAAATCTTTTGAGATAAATGAAGGTATGCAAAACTCTTCTCCATTGATATGCTTGTGGAGAAGGATATATTAAAATGTGCAAGCTGGCCATTCAAGAACAGTGGCAACTACAATGCTTGGAATACTGGGCTCTAGAAGCACCTGAGGTTGGAAACAACTCGGTCTCATAGCATTCCCCGATAAAATTCAAAAAAAGCAACACTCTCCAGGTTTTGCATTTATAGATAAAACTGTCACAAGCTTTGTAAACATTCTGTATGCAGTCAGCAGGTATCCTAAATAAATAATTAGGTATAACAGGAGAGCTAGTGCAAGGACAGCTCTGGTGTGTACCCTGAAGGCACCATGGTGTTACCCTGAGCCTCTGGTCAGCGCACTGTAGATATGCTGGTAGCTGCTGCTCCTGACATCTCTCACAACTGGTTCCTGTTCCTGCTACAACCCTTCTTTAACAATAATTGGTGTCACAGGCAAGCAGTGCCATTTGAAATAGAGCTTAATAACACCTGTTGAGAAGGTAAACTTTTGAGCTAAGGCTACGCTTTCTGATAATTTTGTGGCCAAATTTGTATACCCAATTCAACAGTCCCACCAACCCAAATATTTCAAAAAACTTGATCTTTTTTCTCTAGGTCTTTTCTTCATATTATAGTAGATCACTCCGTGGCTGACAGCATTTTGGCACACAAGTACCAAGCTCAGTTGTGCAGCACATCGCTACCATGTTCACAAGGAAAGCAATCCAACATAGGGCTCTTCCATGTAAAGCATCTTTTGTTCTCCCCAGAAGTCTATGATCTGACCTCATAGCTCAGTTCAGAAACCATGGACAAAGATCTATAAGACTCTACACAAACAGACCAAGGCACAGAGCAAAGAACCCATAATAAACTGGGGAAATGAAAAGAGCTGATTGTCTTTCTCAGGAAAAATGGGAATGGTTATGTGCACTACAGACAAAACCACTTTGAGAGAAACCATTCTCTGCAGATGTCCTTGTGATTGATTCTGCGGGAATTAATCTCCACACCACAAATATTTTCGCTACCAGTAAACATCAAGGAAAATCTACAGATAAAAAAATTACTGCTGTGTATGGCTACAGAAGCTGTCACTGCCTTGGCAACCTGAAGATCCAGCACTCCAGGACAAATGTGTCCTTCTGGTCCTTCTGCCTTGCCTTGGGCTTCCTGAGTGAAGGTAACAAGTGCATAAAATATATAAGAACCAATGCCATGCTGCTGTTTAATTTGAAGCCTGTTGTCTGTCCTGTCAGCTCTCAGCCATGGAATGCAGTTGTACTGCACTGAGGACCTGATGCTCAATTCATACCTGGTGAAAGACATGCAATTCTGCTGCAAATTCTTCTAAAAAACAACTTCTGGTGATGGAAATACAAATAAATTCATTAGATTCAATTCTAGGCTTTCTCTTAAAGGCTATATGAGCTCTGAGAGAAGTCACACTTCTGTTTAAAACTAAAATTTGATAGGTAATATTTTCAGTCATCTTTACTTTTTCCAAATACCCAGACAATAGTTGACCCTGCTTTATGCAGGAGGTTCTTCCTGAAGTCCTCTCCAACTTGAATCCTCCTCTGATCCTGTAATTAAGAATTACTTGAGAACTGGGAGTTCTTAAATCCAGCTTAATTCGTTTGAGTAAGCATCATGTCTACTTTAAAAGCATTCAGGTCTGTCTGTCCTACTTCAAAGTGCTCAAATGAATGCTCAGCAGTAGGGTGCACCTGTAACTGCTACTGACATAAAGAGGCACTGAAAGAGGTAGCACCCCTTCTTTTGCTGCATATGAAGCTGCTAGAGATGTTCCTAAAGAGTCAGATATTTCGTTCTCTCTGCAGAGCCTCCATGAACCCGCCTGGTGGCAACATGAAATCCCTCTTGGCACCCATTTCCCCTTTCATTTATGAGCCTTTACACAATCCTTGCAAATGGCACAGCTGAACACTTCCTGTGGACTTAGAGCCACCCACAAACTGCAACTCTCATTCCCTAACAGAAACAAAAGCAGAAGTAAAAACAAAGCAAGAAAGAAGAAACACCCTTCATGAAATTACCTGGGTTTCTGAATCTGATACGTGGCTTTTAGATTAGAGACTGACACAAGTTTCAAAGATAGAAAAGGTTAGGAGATGTAAGCTACTGAGCCAAGAACAGCCCCCAGCTCCTTGGCAAAGATTTTACTGTCCTGTTCAGAATCATTCTTCTACCACCGTAAAGAAATACAAGGTTCTGAGCAACCTGATCTAGTTGAAGATGTCCCTGCTCATTGCAGGGTGGAGTTGGACTAGATGACTTTTAAAGGCCCCTTTCAACCCTAACAATTCTATGGAATACATCTCTCCAACTGTTGAAACATACCCCCTGAAATGTCGTCTTCCTTCTGGTTACAAAGCAGTGAATTTAATAGGTCTCTTTGTTGATTGAGGGCATCTGAAGGAGCCCAGGAACCAGACCTTCAGCTCTACATGGTTGCACGTATGAGCTGGGGCTCTCCTCCTGCCCAGGCACACTGTCAGATTCTCCCAGACAGGATACCCAAATCAACAGGGCTGCAGTTCACAGCTGAGCATCTGGCCCACATTGGTCTAACTTCATCAACTAGTTGGATCTGGCTAATATTAGAGACTAATAAAACTCATCTGTTTTGGAAATAAAGGTGAGCCAACAGTTAAATCTGCCATCAGTAAAATAATTTTTAAAAAAAGGTTAGAGGAAGCCTGAGAATGATTAATGCTGGGCCCAAACTAATCAGAAAACAAATACTCCTCAAAGCTACCATCAAGAAGAAGAGATCAGAGCCAACATTTTGATGCATGATGATGTAGAAATAACTCTGACTGAGAAATGTAATGCTGGAATCAATTTTATCCAATAACGCAAACAATAAAAATCACAAGCCAAAGTCTACCCTGGATATACACATGGGAGTCCCACTGGTTTCAGTCCTAGCCACACACATGCATCTGAGGGTGCGTTTTGGAACACCAGGTCTTTAATCCACAATCTCTACTTAGCTCAAATATTTCTTGCACTAAGGATGAGGGTTGCACAGCTGTAACTGAGAACAGAATTTGGCCCATTTATTCTAAGTGCTGTGTCTGAAGTGAGTTTTCTCCTACTAAAAAGCCTAACTTTTTAGAGTTATGGAAAGTTGTTAGTGGCATATCATAAAAAACTTCCAGTCTGCAATATAAAATACACCCTGGAAAACTACTTAAATGAACAGAATCCATCTTCCAGAGTCAGGAAGTGATGCTTTGTAGAAAAAGAATGAGGAAAGGCCCTTTCACTTTCTTTGACTCTGGACTGGACTGATGTCTCTTCTAGGTTTTTGACTTTCAAGTCCTTCACTACCCTTCTATCCAACATGTACTGTCTCTGAACACATCTGACCCTTTGCTCAAACATAATTTTACTGCATCTGTTTCTCCCCTCTTTGCTTTGGCTCGCAACACTAGGAGGACAGATAAATAACCAACCATGTCAGAAACCTACATCATAAATCATTGGGAAATTGAGGTAGTTTGAATAGTCTTGCTGAGTTCTGATATGCATTAACTACGTATGCAGCTTTAGGGAAGGCTGTGTGCAATTGCAAGTCATTAACCTGAGGTGCATCCCACATCCCACAGTGAGCTCTGCAGAGCCTGACCCAGTGCTGCTGACCTTCAGGGAGTGTTCTCCAGAGTTCATGGCTCACACACTCAATGCTTAAATCCACCTGGAAAATCAAGCAGATTGTGTTTTTCTTAAGAATTCTATGCCAGTGTTTGGAAAACATAAATTATCACAAAAATTGTTAGCAAAACAAACAGAGGATTTCCAGGGGACCACAGAAATGTAGGTCTTTGCACAGGTTCCGCATTTGCTTAGGGTCTTTGGGAAATTCTAGTTTTTATGAGCTGAACTTTCCAAAGAAGCAGCTAGGACAAGTATTGCAGTTAAAAGTCAGTGGAAACGAGGTGTCCAACCTCCGGTTCTGCTCTCTAGAATTTTCCTGAGGATTTAGCTATACTATTACTAATAACACCAAGGAGACCCAAATCCCTGGCTGCTGGGGCTGTGAGTGCACACTCTTCAGGGGTCAGCTTCTGGCCAGGGTCAGCAGGGGGCTCTTCCAGCCTGTGGTGGTCATGTAGGGCTCTCAGCACTGCTGGGGAGAGGCCACTTTCAGCCAAACCAGGCACTTCGACCCTGCCAGAGCTTCCACCATACAACTCTGTAGAAGTGTCTCAGAAGGATATAATCATCATCATAATCTTTAAAGGGCCTAGTGACAGGCCAGTAGGCGCCTCCGGAGGCAAAGCACCCAACCTCTGAGAACATCTGTCCAGACCCCAGCTGACTCCCATCTTTGCATCCTACATCTTGGCCGTAAATAGACTTGTAGATTTCAAGAAAATCCCACCGGGGCTGTGGGAAGCTTTGCATTTGTTTCAGCATAGTGGCATTTTAAAAAGGGGCCAGTTTACTGTTCTGAGCAGGTTTGAATTTATGTGCAGACAAAGAACAACTCCAGTGCAGTAAGATACCATCCACCAAAAAACACAAGATCAATTCCCACCATCAGTTTGGGAGAAGGCTTTTCCCAACAAACGACTTACCTGCCATGGACGCTGGCTCCACCTTTCTTCTTGAGTCAGACACACAGATTGTAACACAAAAGTCGTGAGTATATAGATATTTTTGATCAAAGGTAAGCACTTGTTTCAAAGCACTGGATGTCTAAGTGACAATCACATCTACTGTTGAAGCTGTAGCCAATTGTCTTGGGAGGCACTGGTAGATGTGCTGAAGAAAATTCATGACAAATCCATCAGCACATCCTGGATTTGCCCATTACAGTATTCCTCTCTTCTTTAAAGAGTAAAAGAAAACTCATTTCCAAAGTAGACTGGTGTCTGTTTATGGAAGAAGAAGACACGCATTGATCTGTGACAGTTCAGCTCTTGGGCTGGAAATGTGAGAAGTTACAAATAGTATAACCTTTGATCAAATGACCAGTGTTTGTAAAAATAAGGATCCGTGCACATTGTTCTTTCCGTCTCAATGTCCTGAACTGGGCTGCAAGTGGAATGTCAGCTTAGGCAACCGCATTAACCTTTTTGGGGTTAAACTCCAGGAGGTCGAGAGACAAGAAATGTAGCAAGTAAAGCAAAGTTAAACACAGCTGAGTTTTCACTCATTTCACGCCCACATCCATGTGCGTGCAGAGGCACCACGTTCACAGTAGACTGATTTTGCACTGATGAAACTTCAAGCAAACCTGAATGAGGGAATGACCTCTTCTTGAAAACCAAATCTTTCCATCATTTGACCCTGTTTGTGCTCCCAACCAAGCCTGCAGAAAATACACAGAGAACACCACTTCCTTTGCTGAAGGCCTGTGCAAATGTTTCTGATAAATTTATCTCACACTGCCCTGCGTAATGGATGGTTCAAGTACCTTGGTGAGGCTTCTGAAAGGACTAACTGTCATCAGTTGATACCCCAGGCCTGCGTGCGTACAAAGTTGCCACAGAAGACGCAAAAAGCTAAAACAGACACCACAGTATCTGATGAAAGATGGCCATTTCTTATCAGACCCATTAAAATTCCAGTCTTGAAGAGAGAGTGGGCTGAATTGTCCCCTGGAATTTGCAGTTGCCACTCAGAGGAGTGTGGTATTCAATAAAATGGTAAATAGACCAGGAAGTGCCAAATACATTTTTTATTACAGTGCTATGTGGCTGACTATTCTCTGGTTGATGCTGTGTGACAACATTTCACTGATAAGAGCACTTGTGAGGGCTGACTTCGCTTGGTTGGGTGGCTTTGCTTCTGCTTCCTGGGAGAATGGCTTTGGATGGAAAACAAGACTAACCTTGTTTGAATTACCTGAGTAAAGCCAGACTTGTAAACAGAATTAGGTGAGGCCTTCTGCAGAAGGTGAATATCACTCTTGTAAATCACCAAAATCTGTGGAATATATATTCCTAGCTCCAATCGAAGCCAACAAAAAAGAGAAAATTCAAACCTCTGTTGCTTTCATTGTGCTGTGTACAAATTCATTGCACAAATGAGAAATGAGCCTCTCTAATTATGTGAGTAGATTATGGCAAGACAAACAAGAGCAGAAACTGGACATCCAGCTTTTTATTTCTTTGACATTGGGAAACTTTTCACCAGAAATGCTCAAGCTAAACTTGACTCAGTTGAAGGAAGAACTTGATCCTTATTTTGATTTTTACTTTGCAGACACTGACTAACATAATTTTGTTCAGTAGGACCTTCAACATTGATATACACACATGTGGAAAGGCTCTACTCTTTGGATACTTAGATAAAGATACCATATTTTCACTTCATTGCTGGAAAGCTGTTAAAATTTTTTCAAATGCACTTTTCAAATAAGCAGGCTTTTAGAAAAGAGATTCAAGTGTCTCTGCATACTGGTGAGTGTTAAAAATATAATGCTAAAGCCTTTTAAGATAGCTTTTATCCTTCCAAATCCATTACTTGCACTGTTGTGTTAGCACCCATTAGTATTCCCTGTTTCCTTTCTGCCTACTGTTTTTACGACTGGATTCAGTTCACTCTGAACTTCTCACCCATTACCAGAAGTTTTCCTTACTATGCTGACCTTCCAGAACACAGCTTTTCGTTATGGGTTACACTTCTGCAAGGTGTGAGATACTCTACAAACACATCCTTTTGCTGTACTGGAAATAGGTGCCATCGATTCAGCAATGACTTGCATTGCTACATGATGAGGGAACATGGTTTTCGGAAAAGATCTTTTCCTGATCTTGCTGAGTTTTTTAACATCTCAGTTGTCAGAACACAGCTAACATACTAAGAAGCAGAATAATAATTAGAAAACTTACTCATCGATGTGCTAATAAAGTTAAATCAAAATCCTATGAAGGTTTGCCAACATTTCTTGCAGATTTCTACCAATTTTCCTACCAATATACAGCATTTAACCAAAAAAATCAGCTATGCCTGTTGCTCTTTAAATGAACTTAGATATCTTCTATATGCAAGTTATATCAATAATTTATTTACTTCCATTGTTCATTGGGAGTTCTCCAGCCTTAACATCAGGGCTGGTATTAGCTAGGTTTGAGGGAGCATCAACACTGAACGTTCATATGGTTCCTGTTTACTGGAGAGCCAGAAGACACATTACATAATATGTCCCAGACGTTAAGAAGGAGATGTCCACAGATGTAACAGATTCGATGCATGCTCTCTGTAAACGCACAGGGTTAAACACCAAACCTACTTTGGTGCGTGTGCACAAGGTCACAGGTTTTAGAACAGCAATTAAGGTCCTAAATAACACTAACTGCAATACATGTTACTCACAGTGGAAGCGGGAAAGACTTTCCAGCATAAGCTCTATGCCTTATAAGACACTGAAGGAAAACAGAAGACAGGTTTGGCCTAGGCTGAGGACAGTGTGCCCCTACTGTGTAGACACTACTTGTACATGGGTGATTTTACCACTTCCAAATCTGATTTGAGTCATTCTAAATGAATGACGACCGTAATCACCATGAACTGGCAGCTAATTCAAACCAGTGGAATATGCATTTAGAGAGAGGCGGGGCAATTACATAGTACAAAGACCCTTGCATGGCATAACATAGTTTATGAACAGCTGGTAGATAATAGCTTTTTAAAATAAACACGGTCTAAATGCACAATCCAGATCCCACAAAGCTCTTGGAATCTCAGTGGCTGCTGTTTTATTTTCCCTGCCAGTTGCAGCTAGAGACTCAGCAGGATGGCAACAAATTGACTGCTGGTTGCAATTAGAGAAGCCCAGTGAGGTGGCATCCCCATTAGTAGGTGACCTCTCTAGCTACTAAGTTTGCTTTAAACATCTCAGCAGAAAGTGTGACATCTCCCAGAACATTACCAGGACTCAGAGCAGTAGGAGGGATTTTTCTATATAAATTACTTTTCCAGTCTAGGTATGCTTCCTCTAAGAGGCTGTCATTATGAGCTGCAGGGTGATCCTTGCTCTTAAGCCCTGTGACTAAACTTTGTTTTGACATCTCTCCTCTGAACATCATTTATCTGAGACAAAGCAATCCATGAATAGCACAGCTGGTCAGGTAGATTTCTTACATTGATTTGGATGGATGAGAGTTAAGTATCTGAAGCTCAGCCTCTTCTGTAGGTGTCAACACCAGCTCTTAGCACAAAAGAGCTGAGCCCCTGGGCAGGACCGACTTTTGCCCTCAGACAGGACTCCCCTTTTTGTGCTACATAGAAGAGGATTCCTCAGTGTGATGGTGTGCCCTCCCTGAGACCTATTGCCTTTCCCTATTGCCAGGAACCACAAGTAAGGACTGACAGGGAAAAGGAGAAAACATGCCACGTTAAATTAAATGGAATCCCACACCATTCCAGCTGCACAAAATTCAGGCCCTCAATTTTTTTTCCAAGTAAAGATATTAATAGCAAAGACCAGCATTTTTGATGCAACTCTTTTTATGTAGAACAATATAGAGTCTGCTCTCATAAACACAGTAGGACACAAACCACTGGAGGCAACTTTTCTTCTTACAGCAGCAGATCTTTCCCAGCCAGCTCTCCAGCCTCTCGGGCTTCTCCCAGGACAGGCATCCACGCAACTTGGCTGTGCTGCAGCTCCACTTCACTGCCTGTTTCCCGCATGCTCTCTCCTTCCTTCCCCACCTGAACTGCCTCTCATCTACCCACACATATTTCTTTCCCAAAATAATACCCAGACAAAGCCAGTCTTCCCACAATATTCAAATTCCTGAGCTGCCTTTGTTTTGGGTGGAAACGTGCTTAGCAGTCTATAGCGGTATCTTCAGTGAAGGACAGTTTCCTGCAAGACATAATCCAGCTCACAGTACACCACAGACTGAGGTGCTGCATTCAAGCCTTTGCCCTGAGCTCTCTTATTAAGTGTATTGCACATATTGATGCAACACTGGAGCTACATGTCCTTAATGACATACTAATACCAATGAAGCCTACCAAAGTCTTCTGCCTTTTTTCTTTGAATTTGGCATTCAGTACACATAACAGCTGTATTTGCAGAGATGCTGTTAGGGTCCTGCACCTGTGACAAAGAAAAGAAAAGCAGAAGTGCTGCATGAGAAAGAGAAAATGGAAAATGTCCGTGAATCGGTGCTGCACACATCCTCTGCCATATGGCAAGTGATTTCCCCTTCACCACCTCCTCCCGGCTATGGCCCAGCATACAGCCAGGATAAAATCCTCTGCACCTCAGGGCAGAGAATGTGAATAAACCTCCTCTTGTTTTGTATGGGTATGTCTATTGGAAACAAGACCAGGAGGTAATGGTCCTGCGCACCTCTGGAAGGTAAATATCAGTCACATAAAGTTGCAGGACATCCCGCCTATGCCTGAACACTGATAAGAGAGCAAGGTCTTACAGCTTTGCTGCTTTGGCTCTGCAGCTGATGAAATCTGTGCTGGCGGTGGAATTGAGTCCTGTAATCCTTAGGCATTTTCTCCTGCCCTTCATAGGCCACCCATCACCCATAGATGTCCTGTGAAGGTAAACCATATAGCTTTAAAAAAGCAGGGGGAGATGAAAGAGGAAATATTAAAGCAGTCTGCAAAGTTCACAGGTAAAGTATTTTATCACACAAGTAGCAGGGTGGTGGGTAATTTACTTGGCGCTTGTGACCGCAGTGTCCCTGGGGAATCCCACTTTAATGTTATCATCCTGCAGCAGGGCTTCTCCTCAGAGTCCCATAAAAAACAGCAGGAAGTTCCTTGCATTCCAGGGCCAGCAACTGTTAGATCACAACAGAGCACTGATGCCCTGGATAAAGGATATTGGGAATGGGACATGGGCAGAGATCCAGATCCTGCCTGTGCAGAACTTCATAGACTTCTATCCATTAGAAGGCAGCAAAAGCAGTACAGGAATACAAGCTAGGCTGAGAGACTGAAGCCAAAAATATTCTTGTCCCTTGGTCACTGTCAGTGCCAAAGGATGTGGCTAGACAAGCTTACTTGCTCCATTTTCTGAGTGGTCTGCCATGAAGTCCAAAACCACCCCTTATAAATGCAACTGAGGCTTAACTGATACTTCTTCATGCTGGGTCAGTCAGCGTGGTCCCACTGCTCAGCTCCTTTCAAGGAGCAGTAGCATCCACAGACAACCTGTGAGAGAGGCCTTGGGAGTCTGGGAGGAGTCATATTTTTTCTGTGAGATATTTGAAATACTATATTTCCCTGAAAAGCGGTTAGAAAATGCAGCCAAGAAGCGGAAGGAAAGGATAGGATAATTTTTTTCTTTAAGACATCTATACCTTTCAAGCTTGGCTGAACATGAAGACTTTGGAAAGGTAGGACTTTTGAAGTAACAATGAGAGCCATTATAGACTTTTAATATCAATATTTTCCATACCTCAGCTTGGGTATAAAGTGTAAGAGAAATGACAGGACAGCTAGGAGAGGCTGGCTTGGTCTCAGCACACTTCAGAGAGAGCATACAAACAGTTTGGATCTACACATACATCTCTCTAATTCATTTGAGTACTGGAATTTTGTCCCACTCTGCTAAAATATTACTTCAGTGCTCAGGAGCAGAATCTGTATTGCATTTTGGAGCTATAAAAAGTAGTTAGGACTTGAATTTTGAGAAAGTGCCTGCTTATAAGCACAAGCAAAAGGGCTGAAATGATTTTATCAAGCTAAAGGCTGGGGATGTAAATCTGCTGTGAAAGGGAAAATGGAGAAAATAAAAGTTTTGTCTGAAATTGGGTCTCATTCCAACATAACCAATTCCATCCTGACCCAGCATCAGAAAGTGGTTTTATAAACCACAGCTGAAGTGGGAAGCAGAATTTTTTGAGGTTTAAGAACATGCTGTCTCCATTCTATGAGGCTCAGGGAATTTGCATCAAGGTTTCAAGGGACACCCCTTCCCTCAGATCATTTGCTCCAGCCCAGCACAGTTCATGCTAACAAGACTAACAGTTAATAACAGATAATAAAATGTTGGTTGATGTTGCAAGTGAAATAAGTTACGGGGTTATGGTCTTAGTTTTACAGGCTGTATCTGCATATAGATCTATGCATCTTTCCAGAAGTACCTATGAATACATAGATGCGTCAGACTCCATTTCATTTAGCCTTTCTCTCTCCTTTTGGTAATTTCAGAGGAGGGCCAAAGAAATATATCCTGAATCCTTAATTTCTACTTTGAGAAATCACACTGTTGATTGAGAAAGGATGTGTTTTGTTCTGGGGTAATCTCTCCTGATTCTGCTGTGCCAAAGCAGCATTCTCAGACTCCAGGTCTCGTTGCAGGGTGGCACCTCTCGGCAGGTGTTGCGGATGTGAAAGACAGTAAGCTCTTGTTTACTCTGGATTCCTTTGCCCTCTCAGCCTCTCACAGACTGAGCAAATGGAAGAAAACACAACCTCTGCTGGAACAAAATGTCCTTGTAGAAACAACAGATCTTCCTAACTTTAAGCATTTGCTAATTAAGGCTATGCCAAGGAAACAAGGCCTGTTCTTTCTAATCTCCATAGAAACGCTCAGTCATGCTTCCTTCCTAACCCACTGCAGGCATGTCAGCATGCACCAGCAAGCCTTACTGGCTCGTCCAGCCTTTTTTAGACAACACTATGTCTGAAATATGCAGGGAGGATTTTTTTTTTAAAGTGTTTGTTGTTTTATTTATAGGCACAATTATCAAGAAATTAAATTGATTATTCTACCTTTCCTGTTTATCACGTATTACAATGGGTAACCTGGGATGCTGAAAGCTCTCTGAAATTCCTGGCAATCTACGGATGTGTGCCTGCATTCCCATAATATTTGACTAAAACTAGGACTAAAAGTTTCAACCGTGGAAAGGCTCTTTGTAGCAGATGTTAGACTGTTTTTGTTAGAAAACTGGATTATATAATTACTTGTCAGATTGAGATTTTTTGCCTCAGAGATTCCAGTTAGAAGGTAACTTGAGGTCCTAAATTACATTTGAGATGTTGCTTGCAGTTTGATGGCTGGACCCCTTATGACAGCACAAAGTAAAAGTGGCCTGTAAAGGCCACTCCACCATCTTCTTCTGGCTCAATCTAGGAGCTAATGGGACCTCCCCACCTCTTGTCCTTGCAGCTGTTTGACAGTCTGTCATTTGCTTGTGGCAGACTTCTGCAAATCTCTTTGGATGTGTGTGGCAGGATAAGGAGCTGTTGGGTGTGCTCACTCCTGTGACTGCCTGTCCTCTGGAAAATGCCTTCCTGCAGTGCATCCATGGGGATGCCTGCTCTCAGGACACAGCTAACCTGGCCTTGGGGAGACCTTCAGGTGTCAGGCACACTTACCATTATGACCTTTCCTCAGAGCCAAATGAATACCGTAGTGTTCAGGACAGTCAATAATGCTGGCACTGTGCTTTGGAGCTCCCTGGCTTCCCTGTGCCATGGACACCGGGATTCTACTTCCTTACCTACACCAGCAATGACTCCTGCACGTAGCTCTGGGAGTCATGGTGTGATCACCAGGAATGAGAAGGATCTCTGCTACCAGACAGGGCATCTCATTTGCCTTAAGCTCTAATGCAGAGGAGTTCTGCATACACCGGTGAGTGCTCTGTGGCCAGTGTGTGCTGGATTTTTCTTCCTTCATGAAGTTCTTGGAAAATAACTTGTGTGCCCTCGTTCTGAGTTCATTCATTCCTTACCTCTTTTTTTCCTTTTTGGGAATGGCTTTTTAGTTGGCCTGTCTCACAGTAGCAGTTTACTTAGCATCTGGGAGAAGTTCTAAAGAAAAAAGAAAAAAAAAATCCATTCCAGGAAGCAAGACTTGTGTAAGGGATATGAGTTCCATATCTGCTCCCTGACTAGCATTTCAAATCCATCTTAATAACAAAGCAACTGCAGTCTATTTGCATTTTATAAAAACAAAATGTGAAATCCTAGCCTAATGCTTTGAAATCGAATCTAACAGCTCACAAATTCCATGTGTCATGCTAATCTGAAGGCTGTGCCTACTATAAACATTTCTGAATCCACAAATGCATTTCATGTTGCCTCTGCCACACTTCAGTGGAAGAAGAGAGGGAGAGAGGAAAACCTTTCTCTGCAGCACTGAAAGTAATCAGCCTTACAGTAATCAGCCTTAATTGTAAACAATTCTTAATTGTAAAGATATTTTTAAAAGGAAAAGTATAGAATAGAGCTTTATGACAGGATTATCTGGCCATTGGGATTTTAAATTCTATTGTCTAGTTAAATTAGCCAATTCCCTCCATCTTTCCAATGACAGATTTAGCCAATTAACATGACCAATAAACTTTATGGTGTATAAGTTAGTGTTTCCAAACCGATTAAACAATGTTTAGGAGGTAAGTGCAATTAGGCTACATCTCAGTCCTGATGGTATTTGTAATTAACTTGGAGCTTCAACCTGAAAGACCAAAGGCCAGATGCTTAGCAAAGCACAGCTGGCAGTAAGATAATTAAGTTACATCACATGATGCTGGCTGCCACTTGGGTTTAATCCAGAACCTCAGCTTTACGCTAGAAAAATTACTTTAATTACGCACTGTGAGAGGAGAACACGTCTGTCACTGGCTGCAGGTAAAGCATGATATGCACCCTTAAGATCTAAATCCAAAGCAGAGAGAAAAAGCATTGATGCTGAGTCAGACCACGATTCCAAGCCATCCCCCGTGGTGCCCATGAGAGCACTCAGCAGCAGATACCTGGGGACATCCCTGCCAGCTGGTTTCAGTGGAACTTCAAATTAAGGACAGGCTTATTTAGGTAGGGACCTAGGTGCCAAGGAATTGAAGGGCCAGTGCGCAGTGCATGGGCAGAGCCAAAAGCAAGCAGGGAGACTTCTGCTGCTTTGCCCTTTGCCATTTCCTCCAGGCATTTAAGATTAATCTGAGTTAATAAGGTTATGATCTTAGTTTAAAAGGCCATGAAGCTGTAGGACTGAGTATTTCCACATTCAGTGGCCCATGGAGGTCATTACCCTACAGTCCTTGAATGCCTTAAAACCTGTGAACAACTCTGAGGAGACTAGAAAACTTCATGCACGTGGATAAGGCCCCAAACAACATGAAAAGACGGCCGCTTATTTCTACATACAACAGAGAAGTTGTAGTGAACTGTCATTTTTAATGGATACGTAACAAAGTAGGTGCTTGGCTGTGAATTTCATTATTGTTTAGGAGACAATCAGCACTTCTTCCTTTCTCCCACAGGAGCTGTTGAGATCTACAGCTTAAGCACCAAAGAGATGAGAAGCCAAAGAAAGGGCAGGAAAAGACAGAAATGTATGTATAGCACAGCTGCAAATTTTTTTTTTACTTTTCACTTGACTGTATTAATATATCTGCTTACAAAGTTTGGGATTGATCTTGTCCAGCTTTGCATATCTAAGAATTATCCAAGTTTCCCTTATAAGCAGTAGAGAAAAATAAGTACCCCCAGAGGGCATTGTATCCCAGCTATCTCCAGTGGAATGGGGTGACTCACCCTCCACACATGGATACATCTTTCTACGGAGAGATTTTAAACAGCCTGGGATGACCATATTTCAGTTAGTGTGACAAACCCCACCCAAAGAGACCAAAACCATGAGTCCTGAAGAACCAGTCAGTGATTAAAGTGAGTAGGAAACTGCAAAGGAGAACAGAGCCTTGAAGTGACAGCTCACTTCCACCTCTCTCCCCATTCATTTGCTTGTTTGCAGCATTAAACTGCTGTTAAGCCTGGATCCTTACCCTGTGTTGGCTGAGCAAGCTTTTGAGGTGAATGGGAATTTTTTGGAATAAGGGTAAAGATAATACTAAGAATGCACATCTGGATTTCTTCCTGTGAGAAAAATAGGAACGGACAATCTTACTTATCCTTTGCTACAACAGATGAATGTCATCACCCACTAAAACCTACCTACAACAGGACTAGTAAAAAGAATTCTCAGTCTTTGAGCCAAGCTTGGACTACTCTGTTCCTGGAAGCAAAAGTGGCTCCTTTTAAGATTAAAAGTATATTTTGCACCCTTCAGCTTAACACAGGAAATGGGAAAAAGGTTTTTGGAAAACAGCGTCAGCCTTGGGCAATACGTGTATTTGGAAGGTGCTCTAGCATATGCCTTTGCTGAGACCTTGCTTTCTTCTTACCCTATTTACTCAGAGCAGCTTCATGCTTTCCTCTTCTTTTTATCCCAGCTCATTCTCACTTCTGCTTTTCCCCACTGTATTCTTGCAGTGGGTTTTGTTGAAGGTCAGGCAGTAAGATTATGATTCTTCCAGCCGTGAAACTACTTGGTGTCTGTTCATTGTATGTTCTTTTTCTTCTTCTCTCCTTCTCATGATCTCATGCTCACATGTGACTTTGGTCTCCAAATCTTTTTTTGGCACCATGCGGTCTGCACTTACCCTTAATCATGCTCCTTATCATGTTGATTTATTTTGAACATGTAATGGCTATGCAAGCTTTTCTTCAGGTCTTTTGCAGAAAGCTCCCTTTGGACATCCATTCTTGAAAATTACTTTTTTCATGATAGCTCAAATCTGTCTGTGGCCTCTAAAGATGATGAACCTATTCCTATGCAATAAAACTGGTATTACAAAGCCCTGGTGCAACTTCACTCATTTCACAGAATCACAGCAGGGTGGAATTTAGATCCCCTGGGTTTATGCTACTCCAGACCACAGCTTGGTGTAACTCGTTTATTGGTTTGAAACCCTCTGATGTAATTTGTGAATCTGTACTTTATGTATTTATCTTGAAAGAGTTTGCCCTACCCCACTCTGAGTGTCTAGTAAGGCTCATCGTTTCGAAGGCAAAACTCATTAATGACATTTTCATAGGAAAACGTCTTTCTAGACTAATTCAATTTTGTCATTATGATTTGAATAAGGTGACAGCAACCAAAGCTGCTTTTGGGCAATCCTCTGTTTTAGAAAGCTGTGTGAATGTAGATGGCAGATAGGTTGGCTTATTCTTTCTGAAGGTATTTATTGTCTCCCTTACTTGTACAGCTGATTTATGTGACTGCAATAGCAAGAGCCTGGTGGTGAGCTCAGAAGCAACTCATTACCTGTGTTCTCAGGTATTTCTTTCGTGGAATACTCCCTTGTGTGACCACAGAACTATTATACTACAATGAATTCCTAACTAGAAGTAGACATGTATCTAAGAGAAATTTCTTTCTCATACCTGTTGTTCTGAGTTATTTTGCCTTCAAGCCTCAGGACTTACATACTTGTTTCCGCTGTTCCCATTTGAAGACAGTGCTTAAAATGAAGCATGTGAGATGTAGAACACCAACTTTTAGGTTGTTATCTGTTGACAAGGATTAAGATGGATGCTTCCTCTTAGAGACCCAGATATGTTTAACAGATATGGATGGACGGACTCTGATAAGCAGGCAGTGACTAACCCAGGATTTCTCTGTGATATGATGGCACCACCACTGTTCGGCGTGGAAGGATCCTACCTGCCCTACTCTGCTCAGCCTGCTCTGCTGTAAAGATCTGATGCAATCAGACTAATGCAAGACAGCCTTTGCAGCAGATCCAAGGCAGAATGTTGTTGGCTCACATTTTGGCCAAAAAGCATACAAAGCACAGAAATTTAGCAGAGTGATGCTTGTAGAACTGGCCAAGAGTGTCATTGCTCAGAGATATTAAAGGAAAGGGGATTTTGCTGTACTTTCTGAATTGGTATGAACTTAACCCCGGAGTCCTGTCAGTATTGCCTCCCGTGGCTGAGAAAGGGGCTGCTGAGTGCAAAACCTCTACTCTGGTGGTCTCCACGCCCAGAGCATCACCCACAGCTAAAGACCAAAATCCCAGGGACCTTCCTCAAGCAAAACTCTGACATGCTGTAGTGGCCATGAAAGCTGGCAATGACTGCTTATTGTTAAATGCTTTGGGACACCTCAAATATGAATGGAGCTATATAAAATTCAATTCTGTTGTAAAGAAAACAGCTGTCATGAATTAAGGCTATGTTCAGCTTTTGAGATGTGGACAACTGTCCAGTAGGGAATGAACAGAAAACTCAACCCATTTAACTTTAAGATGGAGATTGGTATTCTCTTTCCCAGAAAACAAAACCCCAGGGATTTTAAATCTATAAACCATGTATAGCGTATCACCCAAACAATTTCTTTTGAGGTTTGAAAAACCCCTTGCTGCTAATGAATGGTTATAGATGGTTTGAAAGAAAAATGTAGTTTTAATGCTGTGTTTAATTAAAATGCCTTTAATAAAAGTCATGGATTTTGCAGCACAAGTGCTAAAAGGCCAAAGCCTGCTTTTGCAGTGAATTGAGTTCAGAAGAACTAGATGAGCAAGCAACCCAAGCCAGATTTGGGCCAAACTTTGCAAAACTGTTTTGCTTCTAATCTGACAAAAGTCTGCTTTCCCAATAAGAACATTTTTCTGGAAAGGAGCAGATTTACTGTTTGAACTTCATCATTTCCTCTTCTACAAAACAATAGGGGAGAAAAGGAACCTTTCCAATTTTTCACCCCTTTAATTAATAAGACATTCTTTGGTGTATGACAGGAAAAATATGTGATGAATGTACTTGATATGTTATGATTAATAGCGGTCTAGGGAGGTTTTAGAGACATGAGACGCCCCATAAACACAGAATTAATACCAAAGTGAACATTTTTATAATGTCCATTTTGGCACTCTCCCTGACCTAAGATGTTAGTAGCTTTATATATCATTTAATTAATGCTTTAAAAAAATAAAACGCAAACAGCTCTTTTCAAACTGTAACAACTCATTGTATGACTTATGTGGGTTTGAACTGGCACAGTTAGTCAAAACATTCCTAGTGCCACTTTATTTCCATAAACCATTTGTATTGTAAACTTTACTAGAAATTTCTGTGCCAGGTTTGAAGGGTTCAGGCAGAGGGCACTTTGAATATAGGGCCTGAATGTAGCCTGCTTATCAAAATTATTTAACAGTGTATTTAGTAATAATTAGAGAAAGAGAAGGAAGCTACACTAGAGGTATATCTTACTTATAACTAGAGTCTGCAGTTAAATATATTATATATTAGGAAAAACTAATATCTCTGTTCAGGTCTGAAAACACTGGCCCTGACTAACCTCTCACACTGGTGAAAATTACAAATAACTAGTGGTGTAAATAGTAGAAAATAGTAGAAAAACAAAGGGATCTTTTGGTCCACTGTTCATCTCTTGCATTAAAGGTGGTGTGGGTGGTATCTTCCACTTGGTTGTCTCTGGAAAGGTCCTTGAGTCAGGGTTGTTTTGGGTACTCTGCTGAGCTGATGGTAGATGCAGTCAACCATTGAAGAAAAAACAGCTGGTACATGGATATAAACCCAGAAGGATGGGATTATACATGGTCAGTGGCTGCCAGTCTGGAGCAGAACACAGAAGCAGCGTATCAGTGCAGGATGAAGAGCAAGCCAAGAGGGAGTCACTTGTTTGAAGCCCTGAGCTGCCCACAGAGCTGAGCTGAGCTGAGGAGTACTGATAACAAGAGCAAAATACTCTATGTGCTACAGGTCCATTGTTTCTGAGCACCCAGGCCTAAAGACCATGGTTATAAAAGTAGAAAGATACTCAGCAACCTTCCCCAGCCTCTGAAGGAAAAAATGGAAAGGAGGAAAATTGGGAAGTTCATACTGAGAGCAATCACATGAGTGATGGCACTGTTAGCGAAAGGACAGCTTCTAGCCTGCTTTACTAGACCAGTGAAAATTAAGGGATAACTCAAATATCCAGGTTGTCCCTGAAAAAAAGGAAAACAG
Organism: Rhagologus leucostigma; assembly: GCA_013397725.1. Taxonomy (NCBI): domain Eukaryota; kingdom Metazoa; phylum Chordata; class Aves; order Passeriformes; genus Rhagologus; species Rhagologus leucostigma. The sequence goes on along the minus strand of VZTD01005021.1, from coordinate 78,200 downwards.
AATATGTGTCTGAGGATCTTAAATCACCTTTCACCAAAAATCTAAGATGCTTTGTCAAGGATGAGAGAACAGGGATATTGAAGTGCTTGTGAGGAAAAAATGTATTTTTAGACAAACCTGAGATGGAGTAACATTATATGCTGTACTGTAAGAGACCATAAAGGAGTAAGCAATCGCAAAGCATGGATAAAGCCATTTGGAGTACATGTACAGTCTGTTATGCTATGCCAAAACATAGGATGAAAAATAAATATTAATATTAAGGATAAGGTCCAGGTTTTCCTGACTATGATAACAGACAATTTTCTTTATTAACTAAGATAAAGTTCATTGAACAAGAGGGCACCCTTAATTACACTTTGTTTCTGTAAGTGATAAGAAATAAAAACTTGTTTCAAGTGGATCGTGGGTTGATTCAGTTTAAATACAATTTATCTGTAAACAAAGGCAGTTTCGTAATTAGGGTTTTAGATTTCAAATGGATAAAGGCTCAGAAATGAAGGTACCTAATTAGTGAGCTATCCAAAAGAAATCAAGGACCTGAGTGCAGAGGAAACATAGAATTACTCAAAATCAGAGGGATGAAGCCTATCTGGGCTCTGTATCATAAGCAAAGGAAAAATCTTTGTAAACTTGTGAGGAAGCACTCTGGACAGAAAGTGGTAAATACCCGCCTTGAAGAATATATTGAGGTGTTTAAAAAGGTCTTCTCAGGATGGAAAATTGAATGATCAGCAAAATGAGCTACATTAGATGTCAGGAAACACACAGGTAAAGTGAGAATCAGTGAAATTCAATCTGAATTACACCTTGGGAGAAAAACTTGAGACAACAAGCAAAAGCTGTTTAACTATATGTATAATATTGAAGAAAAACTAAAGCCCCACTGGAGTGAAGATGATAGAGAAATCAGTAGTAGCTCAGATAAAGTTTCAAAACTCTGCCTTTTTTAAAATAAAAACAGTGAAATAGAATAGGGTGGGTAATGAAAGTGAGAGCCTCAAGCTGAAAATACACACAGCTGAAGTTGAAGCAGAAATCTCGGAACCAGACAATCTCTCTCCTGTAACTGCGAAAGACCTGGCACAAGGAATTGAGGATTGAGTATCAGTTTTTGTGTTGGTTACACTGGATTGGCATCATGCATTACAGTTGAGCATAGCTAATGCAATTCTTGTGAAAAGATGGAAGTAGCCCATTGACAACTAACTCGACTTCAACAGAATACAAAATGTAGGCACGAATTTTGAAAGGAAGTGTAAGTTGAGAGAAATATAAATCAATATGAAATGGAGCATGGCTTTAACAAAACTGAATAATGAAAGAATAAGCAAGTGTATTTCTTAGATGATAAAAATGCTTTTGTAGACAAAGGAAATGCAGCATTTAATCTGAATTTCAGGTAAACATTTGATATGAAGCCATAGGGAAAAAGGTTACATTATGTGCAGAAGCTGAGAATTAGTATAATAACTATAAGGTCAACAGGGAACTGCCTAAAGGGCACTTCACAACAGCTTCTGTTGAAAAGGAAATTATCAGGTGGGAGGAGATCTATTGTTTGATGGATTGACCTTAGGACCTATTCACTTAATAGTTTCATTAGCGACCTTGGCACGGAAAAAAGTAGCAAATGAGAGATATTTACTGATGACATAAAACTGGAAAGCATTAAAAGAATTGGAAAGAAAGAAATAGATAACCTTGGGGACTGGTGCACTAGAAGTGAGATCATGTGTAACAGAACTGAGAGCAACGCCCTTGCACAGAGGGAGCAAAGACACAGGTCTGCCTCCATCTGTCTGGCTAGTTTGAACCTTCAGAAACAGGGAATACTGTTTTCTTTCCTGCTCATCCATTATCAAGAAAGAAGCACTGATACTGGAAATAATTACATGGGGGGCTTCTCAAAAGGGTGGAGAGACTACTTCCTGAGCAAATGTAACAAGGCTCACTTAGGTCATCAAGGTGAAGCTGGAGAAGAGGTAGGATTGTTTCCCCTAAGTACACTGTGAGTGTAGAGGGGAAACCAGAGCATCAGAGCTATTTGAGCTGATGGACAGTTCTGGCACAAGAACTATGTACACTGCTTCCTACACAGAAATGTAAAATTTTGGAGCAGTTTCCCACTAGCTGTGTCTGAAGGAAAAATCCTCACTAGCTTGTTATGAATCAGTTTATGCAATGAGCTCTGCTTCCACCAGCTGCCTGATGTATCTGGGCTGAAGGCTCACAGCCTGCAGGAGCTCTTCCACTCCTACTCTCTAGAGCTGCAGCCACACACATCTTCACAGCTGACGTTCACTTGCAGTTTTTTTCTGACAAATTCAGTGTAACTGATGCATTTTATGACCCATCATCATAAATATTTGGACACCTTGAAAATGCTGGCTTTGAAAGGAAGGTGAGAGACCTGCAGAGTGCTGTTTCCACACTTCTGACAGTATTAGCCTCACCATAGGGATTTTAAGAGTTAACCAATCTCAGAAACACTGAATTTGAAAAAAGGAGCAGGGAGGGTGTGGGGTTGGAGAGAGGAATTGTCAAAAGAAGGCAAGTTAGAGTAAGACCTTACTGAGCCCTGTCCTTTCAAATTTCCTGTGCTTGACACATCATCAGGATGATGTCAAAGTGACTTAACCAAGTATGACACTTCATTCCAGTGATGTGGCCAAGCAGAGGAAATTTGAAAGGATGTGGCTTATGGTACTGAAAACAATCATTTAGAGAAATGCATAACTGCTGTTTTTCAATTTAAATGAATTTTAAGCTCTTTCTCCCCTCTCCTAAACACATATTGCACCACTTGGAGTATTTGCATTGCTGCTGAGCTTGCCAAAGGTTGTTAAAATGGCTTTACTGTGATTAAAAAGGGAGCCCCTAGTTCTGATGTGGGGACTTCATCATACTTGGTGTTGTGTACTATAGTATCTATGGCACTGCATGGGTAACAGCTAAAAATACAAATTTGAATTCTTTTGTTATTGTTGTTATTAATTTTGATACTATTAACTTGTAACAGTAACACCGAGCAAGCAAGCCCTGTGAGCCCAGAAGCCCCCCTTGTGTGCCTGCTCACTTTGCAGCCCTTCTCCATAACCCTGGCCAAGCGGCTGGTGCTGGGGATGATGGGCAATCCACAAATACTGTGTCAAGAGCCTGGGACAGAGGGGAGTGCCTCTAGGATGCCCTAATTTTCTTCTGTGTGTAGGCAAGCAGCAACTGGTGTGGCCATAGGCAGCACCTCCAAGGGCAGCTCACCTTTTCTCAGCCTGCAGCAATCCCTACTGAACACAGTGCCTTTTTGGGGGGTACCAGAGGTTTCTTGTGGTGGACAGATGGTGCTGTCTGCCTCTCTCCCAGATCCTCCTTGAGAATGTTGCATTAAAGCTTCTTCTCAACTTTGGGGGGCAGCGTGCCTCATGACAATATGACGCAACATTTTCCAGAGCACCAAATTTCCTCAGAAGCATCATTTTCAAAAGAAAGCTCATTTTCAAAAATGTTTTAGCCATGAATAGACTTCAATAGTGTGAGTCACAGTTAGAGCAGTGTCTCAGTTCCCAAGGCACGTCTGAAAACTGTTCTTTCATGGGTAATAGGAGAGAGAGAAGTATATCTGTGATTTGGGGATACTTAGCTCCCTCAAATCTGGGTGCAGTAAAGTAATTTCTAGGAACAAGGGGACTGTTACATCCAAAAAACATCTCAAACAACACCTTACATATCATCAAAAAGAACTGATTAGATTTCATTTGCTCCTGACGAAAAGGCCAGATAGATTTTAATATGTTAAGGGATAAATTAAAATAAAACAAGACAAACATTTATTTTTGAAGGTGGAGAAAAAGGAAGAAAGAAATGCTCCAAAAAGCAAATACTTACGTGTCTCAGTCACTAAAATACACAGTAACTATAGCTGTTAAAGAGGTCTGAGGACAAACATAGCTTCAGTACCTACACTCTTCTTAGTTAGAAACAGTTTTTATTTAAAGAATGTGAATCCTTTCTTTGCTTTGGCCAGTCTTTGTTAGATGCTAGTTTGCAGTTCCAGCTTCCACTGCTGATTTAAGCAAACAAAGCTTTACCTTAAATATGGTACATGATATTTTCTGGCAAGTCCTAAATCCTTGAATTCATCTTATCTCTATGGTGACAAGCCTACATTTGGAATAAAGTATCACAGCTTTTCAGAGTGGAGGCGGTTTCAGATAAAAGCTGATGCCTCTGATTTATGGCAGTTCTCAGCTTCTATTCCTCGGCTTGAAAACGAGGAATGCCTGATTATTGGTTACCAACAGCTTTTCCAGGAATGACTATTTTTGAGTAAAAAAAACCAACTGTAACTATGTGATCTGACTCAAAGCATTGCTGATTTACATAGTAAGATAGGTCACTGCTAAAGCCATATAGACACACATATGCTGTCTGTGTTTGAAGTAAATTCCTTGTTAAGAGGAAGAAGAGGAGGGAAACAACACAGACCAGTCTAGAACTATGAAGAAAAAGATTTTTCCCATGTAATAACTTTTACAAATATACTTTGTAAACGTCTGACTTGTATATGCTCACTCCCACATGACAGTGGCCAAGAGCTGTTGGCCCATTTATCTTTCTATCGAAAAGGGGGTGGTGTTCAATTCCCATTAACTCTGTTAAAAGAACACAGAAAACCCAACTGCTTAACATTTCCTTCTGGGAGCACAGCCCTGTTCTGGTGGCAAGACCATTCCATCTCTCAGCAGCCATATATCAACTGGCTTGCAATGCTTCCCTACCATCAGCAAAGCGTCACACTGAAATGTTGAAATTTCGGATTTTTGTGTTCAGGTAGCACTGAAACTGGCTGCAGGAAGTCTTTGAGCAGGTCTGAGGTAAGGTCTGGTGCTTTGTAGGCAACAGGATGACAGTGAAAGTAAGAAGGGTCCTGCTAACATGTTCAGTAGACAACATGAACTTTCTAGTGCAACATACAGTTCTTTTTTTTAGTGAGTGTAACGATATTATTTTGCAGTAATATTTTACCAGGTAATTCTTTCCAAACCCCATTGACAATTCTTTCATAAAGATGCTATAGGAGATTGTGATGATGACACAATGTCTTTTAAAAAGAATCTGTGAGGGCAGATATTAACAGTTTTTCAAGCTTTTTCACTTCTGAACTCAGCTGTGCTGCTGGTTCAGTCATAAAAACCCAGTGGAAACTATGTAGAACACGTTTGGTTTCAATTGTCTGTTGATTTCACCCAATTTATATATACCAGGTCTCTGCCAGAGAGAGATTTTTCTTTTTTTATTAGCAGTTGATGCCTTACACTAACTCCTCACAGTTTGTGTCAAATTTTAACTTCTGTTGGTTTTAGCCTTGTTAAAAAGAGGAAGAAAAATGTTCCAAAATCAGGTCCCCTAGACCTCCTTGATCTTATCTGACATTTTCATAGGAGTACTTCTCTAGGTCTCATGATCTCATTATTCATGAACAAAGATTTATAACATCAACTTTTTTTGCAAATATGTCGAAATGAAAACTAGCATTTCAGGCCCCTTAAAACATTACAAGAAATACGATGCTGGGAAAGAGCTGTAGGAGGAGAGGTAATAACAGCAGTCATATAATCCTCTAGTGAAAAACTGTTTCCTTCAAGAAGCAATATCTTTTGTCTTTGCATGGAGCTTGATGTTGAATGAGATATCTTAAAGGAATTCCAGAGTGCTACCTCAAAGAGAACTGACCAGACAGAAACATGTGATTTTGAAATGCTGCTGAGCTGGAAGAAAAGACAAGAGCAGCACATCTGTGGATGCTATAGAGACCGGGGCCTTTGGGTGTCTGCCTGCACAGTATCTGCTGTGTACTCTTGTTCTGTTACTTATTTCAGTCTGATCAGCTAAGATCCATGGAAGGATGCATGTAGCTACTGGGTGACACAAGACTAAACTTCCAACATAAAACTGCTGTCCTCAATCTTACTTTTTTTTGAAGAAACCTAGAAAACAATACTTTTCCAGTGAAATAGATTCAGAAAGAAACATGTAAAGAATTATTTTCATAGTTTGTAAGAAGTTATATGCGTGCAATCACAGTGCATAGTGGCTGCACTCACCTCAGATAACCCTCAGACCAAAAGGTGACATCCTGCTAAAATAACGTTTCTTTTGCTGGATGCCTCCTCTGAATTCCTCTGCTTTTACTCTTTGCTCTGTGTTTATTTCCTACTTATCTCTAATCTGATCTCATTTCTAACCTGCTGTTATTCAAATGACTGTTTTGGATATTTTTTGGCCTTGTGCCTCATGCAGAGCCATTGGTGTCATACACACAAGGATTCTCATGTTTGCACTGAAAAGCCGCTTCTTGGGCTGCCACTACATTTTTAAGCCATGACAATCTTCTACAAACACTGTAAGAACTATTCTTCATGCAAACGCTTTATCAAACCAGAGTTTCTAGCATTGTCTTAGCTTTCCACAGCTGCCATGGGATACATAAGTCATTCAGAAAACAGATTTGTAGGGAGATTCACAGTGCCTCCTTTTTGCTCTTTTCTTTCTCAGTCTTTGGGCCTCTGGGCTCACTGTTACATACAAACCTATTTCAATCATCGCATTTATATTTACAAACCACCAGCCCTAAAGAGAGCAAAAGAAGCTGCCATTAATAAATACAGTTTGCAGGCAGGGAAAGAAGGCATCAAAGATATCCAATGGTTATACCCCTCATTAAAGGCCCAGTGAGGTCAGTAAAAACCTTTCCTTTTGATCCACTGGGCATTGAACAAAAACAGCACCCGTGGAAGAATACTCAAATGCGATTGAAAAACCTACCTCTAAAACATGTTAATTCCCCATCTCTTTGTGGACCATGAGCTTGCCAGAGTTCTTCTGCTGCTTCTTTAGCCCCACTAAGCCTATCCCATTCCCTTTCAGACACTGAACTGAGCTGTGTGCCAAAGCTTTCTAAATTGTCTCCCGTTTTTCCTGAGCGGAGCAATTTCCACAAGATCCGGTTTTGCTTAGTGCCTTGCATGACTGGGGATGGAACAAATGAGGAATTCTGTGAGCTTTTTTCTATTAAGCCCTAATCCACAAAGATGTATCTATAATCTTTATATTATCAGCCCTCTCCTTTTGATAGTAACTTAATGATGACAGGTATTCTTTCTCTTCAGGTCAAGTGGCCTAGGTAATGCTTCAAATGATCTGTCTGCTAAGAAAGAAAGTGCTGGCAAACATCATTTTTACAGGTGAATCATAGGAATAGCAAATTTGATCCAGTCACTGCTGTATGTAATTACTAAAGCAAGGAATTCAGACGCCATGCAGGAGTGCTGTGGTGCTGGCTGGACAGCCATTGTAATGAAGGTGGGAAATGAGATCAGACTAATCTGTTTTACATCAAAAAGGCGTATTAGTCGATAGGAAACATCAAGATAATCCCTGTACTGTATGTAATGTCAGCCTTGACACTAGCTGCACAGTAAGGGATACTTCAGCCTTTTAAACCCAAATTGTTCCAATGTGCAGAGGGGACAGACATCCTGCCTGGAAGGGAATCCAGGGCAAAGCTGGAGGGATAAACTTGCTGCCCTTCTCTCCCTTCTTATCTCAGTAAAAGAAGGCCTCAGAGAGTTGACCAGTCTAAATTTACTTGAGGTAGATAAGAGATGTAGAGCTCAGCAAAGAGAAGGCAATCTAGTGGGATGCCATGAGATGGGTGTCCAGTGTTCCATGTGGGAGAGGCACGCACTCAGGATGAAGAGCAGGATTTGGTTGTGTGCGTGTTCATTCAGAGAAATCTGAGTAGAAAGAGGTTTTTTAGACCACATAACGCAGAAAAAGGGATTATGGCATGGTTTGTTGTGTTCCCTCATGCCACTGCCCCTCTTGGGTGAGCCAGTGGCAGAGTGTGTTACTCAGCAGAGTGTGGTGCCAGCAACATAACTCACCTTGCAAGCTTGCTTCTCACAAATCCATGTTTTCTCCCTGGGGTAGATAGACACCATATACAGAGAAGAAGTGAAGAGCTTTGCACTGAGGAAAACGTAATCACCAACTCCAAGAGATGCCCCTATAGTTATACTCCTATAGTGAGATTTATGTATTTATATATATTTATTTAGCACTATGATGCTAACCTCTCTTGCCTGTGAGGAACGAAGACCTGACAAGCAAGCCCCACTGCTTGTGTTTGGCCAGCTTGAAGCAAATCGCGGGGAAGTGCCCATCTTTGCTAGTGATTCCTGACTTTGGCTCTTTGATTTCACGAAACAAAGCTGCTTTTGTCTTTCAAAAGATAGGCAAAAATCCTGCGTGCTTTTTAACCACTAGCCTGGCAGATATTTAATCTCTGTTCATGTAGGAAACAGGTACAGCTCCAGCATCTGCATGGGGACCTTAACGTGCATGCTACCCACCTTCCTGGGTGAACACTCCCATCATGCAACCATTGCGTGTGAGGCTCTGCCAACCCCTCTTCTCAGGCCTGTCCTATTTTACTTGACTGTTTCAACACTGGCTGGGCACAGCAGGAGGCTCCCTATATCCCCATGGTGTTATAGCTCCAATGGATGAGGAGAAGAGGGATTTCCAATCCCCCACCTGAGTCAATTCCTGAAAAAACACCAAAGCTACATTAGAGAGGAGGAGAGGTTGCGTCTAATCCACTAAACCCTGAGTTTCTCTACACAAAGTGGAACTTTTATGTCCCACACTGGCATGCATCCACAAAGGACATTGTGATTGTTACAGCTCAAATGCAGATTAGAGCCTCTGTCCAGGAGATGAGAGGTGCAGGACCAAATACCATCTGGAGGGACTTGGATGTGCCTTGCTAAGACCTGGTATCTCCAAGCTGTTGATGAACAAGGACAGGAATCTGCTCCTCTAAAAAAAGCAGGCGAATGTTAGGGTAAGGAAAGCATGGTAAATTCTGTTTTGCAACAGCCACAAACTGCACTTTTTAGGGTATTATAAAGTCATCATTTCCTTGTGTCTTCATGGAAAGATTGAATGCTTTTGTAAGCATTCATAAGCATAATAAGCCATGTATGAACATTTTTGGAAATCATACTTCCCTCTCCTGCATAATTTTCCAGATTAACAGCTTATGCTACGCCAGGCTTCTGAGAGGCTGATAGCAATGATGCCTTGTGGCCATGACAGCAATCAACTGTCTTCTCAAAGCTTATTGGTGAAATATTAACAACATCACATACCATGTGTATCAAAAGGAAATTAAATTCGACAAGTCTCCTTAAAAATAAATAAAGCTTCCACTTTTACACACTGCCCACATAGACTAGAAACTCCTTCAGATTTTTGTGCAAGTATATATGAATTATTCAAGAAGATGAGCAAAGTGTGATGTTCTCTGGTCCTTTCCTGAGGAAGCTTTAAATATCAAAAGTCCCTTGCTTTCTCAGAGTCACTTGCTATTTGTTCTCTTTTTTTTTTTTTGAAAACCACAGTTCCTGCAAAGGAAAATCATTGCAATGTGTAGGCAGTCTCCAAAATGGACAAGTAATACGAAATGTCTTTGTAGCCTGGAATATCACTACTGGGCAAAGGAGCCTTTTTCCCTACGCCACTGCAAATAGCAATTAGTTCAAGTAGAAAGGATTAGGCCAGGTGCAGGTTTTGAAGCGACTTTTGGTGGGAGGAGGGAAAGGTCTCTCTTTTGTCAATTGTCTGTGTTAATTCATCAGGCATCTGAGGAATTTAGGGATATTCAACCTCTTGTGCTTAGCCAACACAATATGACCTCGGTGGCATCCGTGGACTGGACGGAGGTGCAGGGCTTATTGGCGGTTGTCAGTCCACTGAAGTGAAAGAGCACATAAGCAAGAAGAAGCACATGATATATTTGTCTTCCACAGCACAGCTATTTTGCAGGGGCTTTGCTGGAGGACTCATTAAAAAGAAAGGCAGAATGAGCCCCTCCAGTGTGGGAACCCACGGGCAAGCTCAGCTCGAGGGCCCGAGACAGGCAGCTGGCAGATGAGGTGGCTGCAGCCGTTCCCTCCAGCCTTGCAAAGCTAGAGGTGACCTTCAGAAAATGACGAAGAAAGGGGGCTAACACAACAATGTGTGTTTCTGAGATAAAAGATACTCTCAAAACTTCAAAAACCTCCTTAAAGGATTGGATTAACTTCTTCTAATCCTCTGAATCATGGGTAGATATGAGTTCAAAGGACTAATGTAATTTTATTATTACATTTAATCAAATGTTTAAGTTAAGAAATAGGAACTGAGCTAAGGGCAACCTTCCCTTATCAGCTTCCAAAGTCTGAAAGCAGGAATGAATTAATTAAGTAAATGTAACAAGCTTAGGGGTATAACACACAGCAGCAGCTGAGTCAGCTTGACCATCGGCCAGTTATTGGGGTGAGATGTGCAGCTCAAGTACTACCAGATGATTCAATTCACATATCTTGGCAGAAGCAGATAAGCCTAAAGGAATGCCCAGAGGGAAATAGTGTCATAAACTGGCAAAGCAGAGAGTAATTCACCACCTTACACAAAATGTTGTCATCAAGGAAGCTGTGCATTTAATTCATGCGGCAGAGTAGGCTGCCCTACCAGATGAAAGCACATTTTGCAGGTTAGGTTTTTATTTAAGGAGAAATTAGTTTTGCTGGGTCCAGGCATATTTTGTGCAACTGGCTTACATCAGGTTATGTACTCCAACCCTTCTTTTTCTTCCCTGAGATTCACCCAAATATCAGTGTCAAATAGGATCACATTGGTCATGATAAGAGAGTTACAAGTGTAGAGTGTGTATTCTTGCCCTTTTCCATAGCTTACCACAGGCAAAGACTTCTTCACAAGTGCGAAAAAAAAGTAAAATTTTTTCAAAGATTGGACATTAGTTTGTATTGTGAATCAGGAAACCGTAATACATAATCAACTCCACTATCATAATGTGTGTCCAAATGACATATAACTAAAGACTTTCCTTCTATAAATTAACTATGGATGAGATGTGACTAATTGTGATAGCTTTCATTTAAGCACAGTCAATTAAATCAGTGCAGTTCAACAAAGGAAATTCTGTTCTAACAGGGCAGGTTTCAGCAAAAGCATTTTTCCTTAGATGACAGATAGTGCTTTTCAGAGGAGGACACGTAAGTGCAGCATAAAATAAATTATCTTAAAAATCAGAGTACATTACTGAATATTTTCAGTTCAGTGGGAACCTGAAGAAAGCTTGAAGAAAGATAAAGTGCAATATAATTTGAATGAATCATTCCAGAGGCTAGTGATTTCTTCTGTTTACTAGAAAATTAAGGCCACAGGACATCCAGAGGGGAAAAGACAAGGAGCCTTGTTCTCCTGCCTTTCAAATATCTAAATCTGGGAAAAGCACAGGAAAGTTGTGAACAACAACAACCTCAAACCAAGCCAACCATCAGTTTAATATCCATGAGTAGAAGGCACTGGCAGTATGCTGGCTGGTCCTGTGTGGTCATGCTACCCACGTCCAGCACAAGACCAAGAACTAGGAATTTAGAATACACACGAAGTAGAATTTTACTCTGCTTCAAGCTCATGCCTTAAACACAAAACCCAAATAACTTTTGGGTTTCTGCTTTTGCATTCTTCCACAGTTCTTTTTTTTTTTGCATACATTCGTATGAGTGCACAGCCCATGAGCGTTAATGCTCCCTCTGATTTCATCCTTTCACATATATAGTTCCTGCAGAAAACCAGGCTGTTGGCTGCACAGCTCTCAGACATTGCCATGGCAATGGACTGTGATGTCAGAGACATGGGATTAGGAGTTCCCTGTATCGCTGAGCTAAGGGAGAACCCTGGCTGGGAAGGAGAAAACTCCCATCTAAACAGCTTCAACAATAGAAACAGCAATTTCAAAAGCGGCTAGTGAAGAACACTCAGTAGTAAACTATGCAGAAATGACCAGAAATTCAGTGTCAAAAATTTGTTGACTGAACAGAATCCCAAAACAATTGGTTTCAGACTAAATAAGTAAAATCAATGGAGCAAAGCCAGTGTTGTGTCAGCAGTAACTGTGACACTAGAATCAAGATAATTTTGCCATTTTACCAATGAAAGCAAAATACAACAGCAGAAAATATAGCATCTTTCAGTCGATTATACAGTGAGTATTTGCAGCTCCACTGGTAAAAAGCTGCAAGCAATTTTAGACAGATTATTCCCTTAGACTAAAAGTTCACACTATAAAAGACCATGTAGGAACTGCATGTGTGAATGCCCTTAAAATAATCAGATACCTCAGCTTATATGTGTGGGAACACTGCAAAACTGCAGGCAGTAACAGGGGACCTGACATGCAAAGGCCACTCCCAGTGATTACTGCGGAAAAGGAACAGATGTCAAGAGCTGAGCCAGCTCCCAGCCTTTGGGGGCTGAGGCAGGACCCTCCCCAGCCCTGCAGCACAGCTTACCACAGCGCTGGCAAAGAGCACTGCTTCTCTCAGCCAGCCCACAGATCTCCTTCTTGAGGTGGGTGTGCTGACGGCCTGGGGAAATCAGAAAAAAAATAAATAAAAGTGGGGAAACAACTACAGAGAAGGAAAGCATGCAGAGGCCCAGAGCAAAAGTTGAAATTGGGTCATGCTTTTATATGAGGGTGGTTTGCAGCAAAATGGGTTGGTCCCTTGTCTAACCTTGAAAAGAGGGAACGGGGAGCAAATTGCCCTGCTTCTCCTCTCCTGCTTGGGTGGCCTTGCTCCTTCTTGGATCTGCTATTGTGATGGCTCACCTACTTATGTGCCTCCCTGCAATGTCAGGGTGCCTGTGAATCAGGAAAGCTCCATTTGCTTCCTAGACGGGAAGCCTTGATGACTGATCTGTTGGACAGGGACAACGTGATAAGATGAAGGACCTCAAGCAATATATTTCAATGGAAAATTAAATAAACGGAAGGATACACATACACACACCCATCATGATTTCAAAGGTAACTTAAAAAAACAACACAAGAGTCAGTGCTTTTTCAGTGCTGTGCTGTGATTTAAGACATGTTTACACCCAACAGGGAGACTGAGGCAAAGAGCCCTGAGATACCTATTTCCAGAGCTGAATGCTATATAATTACTAACTGGCCTTGCTTCAAAAAAGGGTGCAGCCCCACACAAAGCCATCTATATTGCAGCTGGGACAGGAGCCAGTACCCTCATGTGTCCCTATGCTGCTCTATGGAGACAGATCAGAGTTTCAGAAGTTGACCAGGGCTCTGTGCCCTGCTTTGTGGGGTGGACCTGCCTGATGAAAGACTTCTGTAACCACTGTTAAAAATCTGTGCTTTTGGAATGAAAACTCTGTTTCGCTTAACTAAATTCCAAGTAGACCAGCCCATATTATTTTTGGTATGGATGTTGTAACGACTTCTAAGTGATTTGAATTGCTGCTAGAAATTTTGTGCCTGTTTTGCAACCCATAAACCCTGGGCTGTAAAACAGAAGCGTGATTCTAGTGGACAACATTTTCCTCGGCATTTCTGCTGCTCCTTTCAGTGCCAGTGAACTGTGAAGAAGCCACAGTCCAGATTAACAGTGAGCCTCGGCATTGTTTTCTGCATTGTCTCTTGTGGTATTTTAAGCACCTGATGTGTAGATGACAAATACCCATGTTGCTGGCATGCACCTATGTGTTGCTGCTGATTCTTCGAATTTTACTGCTGCTACTTTATATTTCCCTCAGAGAGGGAAGGTCAGCCATAGAAAATAATTCTGACTTTAGCCCACACTCTTCAATAGCCTGGCTCCTTCTCCAGATTTGCTGGGTTTTCGCTTCTGCTATTCCCAGCACAGCACTTTGCAGAAATGCAGTCGATGCAAAGCGCTGGCTGCACGTCTAAATGAAAGCAACAATGTGGGGTGTCAGTGCAAAGTGTGTGATGGGAATTAACCCCCCAGATCAGTGGGGTCAGAAGGGCACTCTTTGGAAGGAACTTTTGGATTTACTTTCAAGAATGTTGTTCCCTGAAGTGGTAGGATGCCTCTAATGCCTTCTGCCTGTAGTAAATGCTGCCACATGGCACAAGTTATGTCAAAACTGTTCTTGAAGTTGTGGTTCCAGAAAAAGCATCTACTCATAATCACGTACCTTTTCAAGTGGTTTTGAGCTAGTCACTAATGTTTTTACTGGAGTTCCTTGAATAACTTAGTCTTGCTTTGTAATAAATATGTCCTCACTTACAAGTTACAGGAGAAAGGCTGTGCACCTGCAACCGGCCACAGAGAAGTGCACACGACAATCACACTGTGTCTTTGCAGCTGAAATGAGTAAATTGCAGAGATCCTAGCATGGTAAAAGATCTTAAAAAAAAAAAAAAATCAGATAGCCAAAAAAGTAAAAAGTGAGAGAGAAGGAATTTTAATGGCATTGGAATACACATCAGTCAGAGGAAAACCAGTCCATTTTATCAGCAAGGATTTTGTTACTGACAGCTGCCTTCTCTAACATTTTGCCGTACCGAGAACAAATGAGACATCGAGCAAAAGCAGTTTTACCTTAAAATACTTGCTTGTTGTGTTTCGCGTCATATTTTCCTTGTGTCTAGTTCACTAAGTATAATTATTCTGCTTTGGAAATGATATGAAAAATGATGGGGAAGCTACAAACACTCTACTATCAAGTGCAGACTCATGTCAACGTGTTCACACTTGTGTTCTCTTGTGCATTTTCCTTTTCATTATGTTGTTTTTCTAGTAAGTAACAGATTACCTGACATGGATGTCAATTAGTCATCATTTTCCCACTGCGAATCTTACCATCTCTTCAAGATTTCTTAGGATTCAGTGGGAGTTTTCAACTGACTATCCCCTGGGCCAGACCTTCAGATGTTCAAAAAATGGTATGATTATACCAGAGTTTAAATTAATGTGGAGCTTTATAGAAGAAAGACAGTCTCATCCAGCTGGATCTAAGAATTAGATCCAACTAAATAACATGTTTGAGAATAGAGACCTGAATTCTCATTAAATCTGGTTGCAATAATTCAATCCTTAATTGAATTAAGGATTCAATTCAGTGGCTACTTATGTAGCCATTTTTCTCTTTCTGCCTTTATAGGTAACAACAAAAATCTATTTCTTGCAAGGTGCTTACCATTTGTAAAATACCATGTACTGCACAAAGGTGAGTAATCACACCAACCTTGTGTAGGAAAGCTGATGCCATGTGCAGCTGCTTGTTTTGCTCCTTGTCACCCCCTGTTCAGGGAAAA
The DNA here is from genome assembly GCA_013397725.1 of Rhagologus leucostigma. Lineage (NCBI taxonomy): Eukaryota > Metazoa > Chordata > Aves > Passeriformes > Rhagologus > Rhagologus leucostigma. The sequence goes on along the minus strand of VZTD01005021.1, from coordinate 62,989 downwards.
ACAATCAGGTGTTTTGAGTCCCAGAGGAATTCCTGTAATGCTCCTAGGATGTAGTCAAGTTCAAGAAACCCCAGAGTTTAATCAAAGTGCAATTAACTTCGAGGAAACTAAAGCAGAGAGATACAAGGTCTGACCCTCAAAAGTACTGATAAGCTCTAAACTTCATTAATTTCATTAATAGATGAAGTGTGCTCAGTCCCTTTAAAGGTGCCAACTCTTGTGCAAGTTGCTCAGTACTGTTAAAAAAAAAAAGTCCTGTTCTTTGCTGTTGATTAATCTGATTCTTGCAATAGTCTACTATCACAAAAAAAAAAGGCAACCAAACAAAAGTTGCTGGTGGTTTTCTTGGCTTTGGCAATTTAGCATAATAAAAATTAAAAATGAAGGGTCAACTTCACTAAATTATTTTAATAGATTAAATAAAACACTTGGGAATTCTTCCTTTTGGGTAAGGTTCTGAAAATGCGTCACAAACACCAGAAATTACTGATGCTAGTAATCTTGCCCCTGTTCCAGCTGACTAAAAATAGAGGTATGTGACAGCCTAAGAACGAAAACATTCAGTCAGAAGTTTGTAACTGCTAGTCATGATTTCATCCCTTAAATCTATCTTCAGTGCAAGAAATGATTAATGGTCCTGCAGGAGTAAAAGCTCATTCCCTTGACTGCCCAGGGAAGAGAACGGGGACGGCAGCCCTGGGATGGGTGGTGGGGGGAAGGATGTGCAGCTGCTACTGCAGGGGTGTGGGACACCACCAAAGGACCAGGAGCACAGAGGGTGCAGTGGGACCTGCAAGGAGAAGGGAGACAGAGTCCTTTTGGGCAGCCCCACTACACCTGCATCTCAGGGAAGCTGCCAAGGGCCCTGGGGCAGTCACAGGTTGCAGTAGCACAGATTGCTTGGGACTGCTTGTCCTCTTCCAGGGCAGCTGGGGTCAGAGGAGAGACTGTCCTGGCACGTGGGACATACTTCATCTGGAAAACACCATCTCCATTCACTTTCTCTTCTCTTCTGCTACCTACTATACAATCAGCAGAACAGCTGCAGCATTTTTATTTACTAGGAATGAGTCAAAGATTTGCTTCCCCCAATTCAGAATCATATTCCTTTGGGGTTTATTCCTCACTTCTTTTCCCGATTGCAACAACTTACTTTCATGGGAACATGTTTTCATCCTGTCGTACTTCACAGATCTCATAGTGTGATGAGGTTCAAGCTCTCTTGAACACAGTTAAAAGTTAATCACCTCCTAAACTTTATTCTTCTCTACATTTTTTAAAGACAAGAAAGCTCTCTTTTTCTTTTCCTCCCCTAAATCAATGACAACTCTTTAAAAACCTGGGGTTAAAAATTCCAGCATGTAATCTTGTGCAACAGTCAAGGAAGGGTGGAGATATAAATATCATAAAGTCCAAATTCATCACTGAATCTGGAGCACATCCACAAATTTAAAAGCCGATGGGACACTCAGAGTAGAGATAAACACAGATGGACAACAACATTGCCAGAGAAAAGGATTAGACAGGACCCACAAGTGACATGAGGGAATGATCAGATCAAGGCAGTGCATTTTACTCCCACAAATGTCCTTGCTTCCCACCTCTTCCAGTAAGACGAGGCAAGAAATTTCTTACCCCCCACTAAGAATTCCTGCAGCAGAGAATCTTTTAAGGGTGCACTCAGTTAGTATTGCCTGGCTTTGTGCTTCTGGCATGTCCCTCTTCAGAAAACTGACCACTCTGTGACCTTATGGTGCTCTTCCCAGTTGCTGTCACTCAGCTATGGGCAATACTAGAACTTCCCCTCTGAACTGTGTCCTAATTCCCGTGACTACTCTGGTCTGCTATGTGTCCTCTGCTAAAAAAACCTGGCTTGTCTGACCACATGTGCATGAACTTGCTTTTTCGTAATAAATTGTTTCACTGCATACACACAGATCGCATTCAAAAATTCAGTTTTTCCTCTAATGAAAAGGTTGCTGGTGGTGGCTCTACCTGGCCAGCATCATTTGGGAATTAAAAAAAAAAAAAGGAAGGAGCAGCATGATATTGCTCCCTCTTCTTTTTTGATTATCCCTGAGGGCTTTGAACTCTCTGGGTGCTGCAAAATGTAAAAGGAAAGTTTTAAATTCTGAGACAGCTCATTCCCTACACACTTCTCTTGCTTGCTCGCAATATCTGTCTACTCAGAAAACTACTACCAGCATACCTGCTACGAGTGTTCACTGCCCTGTGAGCAGGGAGTGATGCCTCCCATAGTCAGCACCTAACACACCAGCAACACGCTGGATGATGCTCTGCAAAGCTGAAAAGTCTGAATTGGTTTAAGCAACTCTTGCTGCTGTTTCTGCCTGGAGCAGACACTTGCAATGAATGTAGTAACCTAAACAGCACGTGTGAGTCACAGGAAAAACTTCGGCAAAAGGTTCTTGATGTTGTGACACACTTTCCTATATTTAGACACAAGGAATGATGTCTCGAAAGTTAAAAGAACTCAAGCAAGCTTGAAAATGAAACCTCCAGGATGATTTTTAAAATTCTGCCTGACTTATCTGGGAAAAGCGGCTAGCGGTCCTCTTCCAGGAAGGTCAGCCATTAGCAAGTGGTGAGGTTAACACAGCAGTCTGCTCCTATACTTCAGATACTCACACCTGAGAGATATTTTTTACTCTGAGCCAGCCAGAGTCCCCAGCTTCACCTACTATTTTTTTTAGAATTTTTAACTCTCTGTGGGGTTTTTTGGTTTCAAATGTTGCAGCTGCTGGTTCCCATTTATTTCTGGGCATGGTTGATCCACACTGCCTTGTTTGTCAAGAAGGTGGGTGCATCCTGGAAGCCTCATTCCCATTTAAACTGGGTCCTGATTCCCTTTTATGCTTCTATAAAGCAGCAATGGAAAAAGGCCTTACCAGAAAGGAGATCTGGGCCCTAAATCAACTGGAAACACCTATTTGTCAGGTAGCTAATCTGAGATGTTATAGCCATTTATAAAAACTTGTTATTTTCCTGCAGTCATCCAGGAATGTCGTTAATAGCTCTTCACCATGGTGCCAAAAGACACTTTTTGAAGGGATTTAATGCCCAGTTCATTGCAAATCTGATCTTTGTTTTCTCCTGTTCCCCAGCCAGCAGCTATGAACAAAACAGACTTTGAAGCCGGCAGCATTATTAATCTGAGACTTATTACAGTAAGAGCGAGAGAAGGAAATAAATCCCTTCTTCTAGCACTCCTAACTCAGTGTAATGGCCCAAGAATGACAAGCTAAACATTACTCCAAAGTTATCAGGCTTCATTTTTCATGACGGATAGCAAGCAGGAGATTGCACTTTATCTTTTTAAGCTGACCTGACTGCAAGCAAGGAATGTACAGAATGCCAAGGCCCTCCTTTCCCTCTGTGAAGACTCTTCCAGCAGAAACAGGGTGTCATGATGCAATATTTAGCACTTAGTTCTTGTAGTGCTTAGGACAAAGATATGTTCAGAGCAAGGTTGTTCCTTGGAAAAAAATAATCCAAAGCCATTTCCCTTTGCAGACCTGTGGCGCATACACCCATGTTGATTCTGGAGGAGAATGCAGGGCTTGGTTAGGGGGAAGCACTACAAAAAATAGATATCATCAACATGTCTGTGGAGCTGAGCTTTGATCAGCTTCCCTTACTGTCCAGCAAAACAGTTGGTAACCATTAAAACATTTGGAATGATGTCATGAGGTACACAGCCCTGAGTGTGAGATGGTCAAATGCCTTTACAATGAAGACACTCCTCTCCCTGTCAAAGGCATATTGGGTTAATGACAAGGCCACACTTTATGGGTGCCTAAAGACTTTGCAAGTGGTCAAAATCAGCAGGGATAAAAGGGTATTTTAATTTTTGTCAAACTACTTTTTGTATCATCATGCTCATAGTTGTGTGGTGATAAATTGTCAGATTTTGTACTGTTTTTCTTTTTCATTTATTTCTCTCCTGATAGAAAAGCTGCCTAAATAAAACACCTCTTGTATATTTTCTCATATTTTAATCAGTCTGATACTTCAGTTCCTGGAGAAGGAACAGAAGCAGCAAACTGAATGTGACACTGAAATACTGGGGGTGGAATCCATCAGTAAATCGTAGCAGTCTGCTGTAGCCAGGAAAGGATGCAAACTGCTTTTGTACCCCATTGGTCTGGAAGTTGCGGTGACTTTTACTCTCCTTCCAATTTTACCTAACCAGCAAGACAGGCTTGTCCTTAATTGCATTAATTGTTTCTAAAGAAGATGAGAAATGAATTAATGTAGCATCTGAATACTGTATTCCCTCACTACTGGTTTTTCTCAGCAGGACTCAGGGTAAAGCTCCTATCATTTGCCAAGGCTGTCATCATGTCCATCAAAATATGCAAACATCCACATGGCTGCTTGCCTCCTGCCATGCACTGGAGTATTTTCTGCTGTTTCAAAGGGAGCCTACAGGGACAGGGCTGCAGCATGCAACCTCTGGGCTGGACAACCTGCTCATCATCCCACATTTTCACCTTTCTTCTGTGCTGCTTAGGGACTAAGATTCTTTTCTACCAGCAAAGCACACGTATTTTCTTAATTAATGCATTTAAACGGATATTATGCAGAATTTAGTTACCCATTTTATAACACTGACTCTCATTGTGCTGCAGAAAGAGCTTAATAGGATAGAGCAGAAACAGAGGGTAGAAAAATGGCTCTGCAGCCTTTACTCTGTTTATCAGTAATGTTTTGTTATTACAAAAATGCTTGGGGTTATTTTTTTTCTGTGCTGGACTGATAGATTGTGTTTTAGTCTTTTGTAAGATGTTGTTTAGATCCCATTTGGAAGGCTGTGGAGGAAATTCTCTTTTCATAACAACAATCCAATTCTTCTGTAAATATCTGCTGTCCTATTTATCCTTTTGGAATTAAATTCAAATTTTTTTTAATTAAACTTGCTACCAGAGGAAGCAATAGTTGCAAAAACTGTTTAAATAGGTACGATTCGTGAATATAAACAGTTCTGGATTTTTTTTTTATCTGAAGGCTTAAGCAGTTTCATAATTTCTGGTGCTGTTTTTGAGTGTTTTCACAAAGAAATAGACCAAAGCATGCTGAAACTACACATAAGGAGTGGAGAAGGGGGATGAGGGTGGCTGTTTTAAAAAAAGGCTGGAGATCAGCATGAGAAGCTGTGAACACAAATTAATTACAGCTATGTGAGTAGCAAAAGGGGAGGAAGGTACTCTCTCCACATTTGGAAATTATAACAAGTATCAGGCTGTCCTGTGATCTCACAGTCTGGAACTGTAAATCCAAGGAGAAAAAAAAGATCAGTAGGATCTTTTGGATCAGGATATGAGCCTTCAATGAACATGACAAGGTAAATGTCTTTACTGAGCGCTAGTGGGGGTTCACTAGGCAGCACACCATAGATGCCTGCACATTCTGCTGCTACCTAATGCCTACTTACAGGGGCCCTTAAGGAGAAATCACTTAAAGTAACTCACAATGGGGAAAAAAAGGCAAAGAAAGAGGCAGAAACACAAGGAAGACTGCAAAATGAGAGACAACATGTTTGCTAAGTAACGGATTAGACCCTACCCTAACGCAAAGCACTCCAATCCTTACTGAATTAAGCACATTCGCCTGAGCTGCATCCCTCCCCGCCTGCTGCAGCCACATCATCACCTCTCTCGTTCATATCTCTTCCTGTCTCTGGGAGACTCTGCATCAGCAACACAAAACATGGCAAAGAGAGGTAAAATAACCTGCCTTTCCGAATCCGTACAGGCGCTGCTGCTGAGGGCAACACCTGTGGGCACAGCCTGATCTCTGTCTCCTCTCTGCCCATGGTGCACTCCTCAGCACAAGTGGTTGGTCACCCTCACATTAAGCAGTGGGATGTCACAGCCCTTCTGCAATGCACCCTGTGACCAAGGGTAATTTAGTGTTAAAGATTTTGGAGCTCACACTTGCCAGTGAGAAAATGTCTAAATTATCCTTTCAAACTGCATGGAAGAAAACCAAACCAAAACAGATAACCCTACTGAGGTTCCAATAAGTTTGGGAAACTTCCCTCCAGCACCATTTTGGGTTTTTTATGCTCTCAGCAAGTGTCCTGGTAGCCCTGTGCAAACGTACATAGGTAAGCATCCCTGCTTTGCACAGCTTGTTTGAGCCAGGCTGGCAAGAGGCACCCACCCTACCCACAGCTTTGAAAACTTGTCTGCAATGGTATAACTCTGTCACAAGACTGGTCCCCAGAGAATTTCCAGCATTTGCTCCCCTGTCTGAAAAATATTTCTTTGTCTTAGCTTAGCTGTCCTGCCCAGCATCATCTCCCCCTCCACCAAGTCCTTAAAAGCTGACTGCTGTTTGAAGAATGACTTCAGTCTCACAAGATCAGAAGCTGTGGGTAGTCACACACAGTTATGCAAAGCCTCTGAGGTAAACGATGACACAGTGGGGAGGGAAATGGGAAATCAGACCCATGTGGCTTTCCAGAGGGCTTTTTTTGTATTTGCTACTTTGTTATGTAGTCCTTCCCAAAGTCACCAAGAGCAGTAAAAATGTGATCATACTATTCCTCAGTAATAAAGCCCTGTTTTCACACAACATTGATTTACTCCACATGTCATTTTTTGTGGCACACAGGATAGCAACTACCAATAAAAACTGTGAGTTTACTGTTTCATCATTTAAGAAGCAGCGCTTGAGCTGGCCATTTACTGCTTAGCTCTATTGTCCCCAAGCTGTAGCTGATAACAAGTTCACAGGCAGGAGCTCTGGATGTTCATTTGTCTCTAGATTCCATTACTTGCATATTTTATTCTACTTTAGTTATTTAAACAGGGATGTTTCATCTGTCCCTGTTATACAGCCACAAATCTGCTTCCTCCAAGCTGCTAACTTATAGCAAACTTCTGATTCAGTCTGCAGTTCCTTTGAGCTCTGAGAACCAAACACTGTGGTTTAAAAAGATTAAAACCAGAGACGAAACCTGATTGTTGTTCCATGCATCTGCTTTAAATTGGTTGTTCTGTTTATTTTAGAGACTTCCACTGGTGAAATGAAAAAGCAAGCAACCATTCTGCAGAATTAGTCTTGCTACATTGAGCTTTATGCTTGCCTTTTATTTACCCGTCTTTTTTAGTGCATCAATGAAATGTTGCCTGCAATGTAAAGTCAACATGACTAACAATTAGCACATGCCATTAAATTAAGTGCTACCTCTAAACTGCATTCTGTAAGTTATAATCAGTTGTGTTTTAGCTATGGGTGACTGGTCCAGGGTCCTGCTCACTTAAGGACCACTCATCACCTTACGATATACCCTTGTTAAACGGTGCGCGCACTCAAATGCCATTCCAGTGCTAGCAGTCCTGTCTTGTCTTCCCAGGGCTCTCCCCGTGTGCCCAGCACTAGCAGAAACACTCTCCCGTGCTCTACAGGGAATCAGTAGCATGATTCAGCTCTACCAGGATTTAGAAAGAGAGAGTGAGCCCCAGGGGTGTCCTGTAATGAAGGAGAGGGGCACCTCACTGCCTGGCCTAAGGTGGCACTCAAGATGGATGAACCGGAAGGGAGAAACCCAAGTGTGGTCAACATAGTTAACACTGACTGGGACCCAGGGACAGATCTTCCATTTATGTCAGCCTCGTTTCCTTACTCATGCAACCCTTCCACAGATCAGGGAAGTGAGATAAGCCTTGCTGAGAACCAAAGCAAAGCCTTAGTGTTATTTAATATCACTTGAATGGTCTTCAAGTCTTGACCAGCCCTCAGCAGGTTGATGTATCCCTGTCACTTGTATTTTAGGGAGCTGAAATATTATCTTAGCAACACAGCTTTGGTGCTGTGATCTGTGGACCACAAGAGCAGCCCATAACTGCTCCTAAAGGGTCTTTAGACAACAGTTTAATGTTTTGAAGCTCTATTGAGCAACTCAATAAAATGGGCTTATAATCGCCTGGGTGAATACCTGTGTCGCTGCGAACTCTGTTCTAGGGCTTGTGCCCATGCTTTGAAGGACCAGGGAGCTGATGGGCTCTAGGAGAACCGGCAGGAGCAGAGCAGATGTCCTACAGATGCTCTCCTGATGCATTTGTGTACTGGGTTGTTTGATTTTCAGCACAGAGTTCACAGCATGGCTCCTCTACGAGGACCTGAAAGGGGGTTTTAGTGAGGTGGGGTTCAGTCTCTTCTGCCAAGTAAAAGGAAATAGGACAAGACAAAATGGCCTCAGGTCACACCAGGGGGGACTTAGTTTGGATATTAGGAAAAATTTCTTCACCAAAAGGGTTGTCAAGCACTGGAGCAGGCTGTCCAGGGAAGTGGTGAATGCCGCATCCCTGGAAGTGTTCAAGGCCTGGTTGAATGGGGTTTTGAGCTACTTGATCTAGTAGAAGGTATCCCTGTCCATGGAAGGGGTGTTTGAACTAGATCATCTTTAAGGTCCCTTCCAAGCCAGCCCGTTCTATGTTTCTGTTGTATGATTTGCATTGTAAGAGGTGTGATGAGTTTCACAAAGCAAAATCCTAGCTTTTCTTTTTAAAGTGAGTAGACAATCCAAGCTTGTGGCAAACTGCAGTAGTCTGCTTGACTCTGTGTAATGTATGGGGATTTGACATCCAATTACATCCCAGGCCATTCTAGGGACAGAGATAATGCTCCTGGTGCCAGGCCAGGTTAAATGCACCTGCACAATAGGCCCTGCAAATGCTCAGTTGGACAGATGCAGACACTTGATGTTATCCTGTTCTCAGATGCCAAGCAGAGCTTGTTCTGTTCTTACAAAGCAAGGACGTAAGAGCCATGAGAAGGAAGTGATTTACCGCAACAATGGCATCCATGGCTTGTAATGCCCTTCCAATTACAAGGAGCAGATGATTGTTCATCACAAACATTAGCAAGAGAAAGCTGAAAGAAGAGAAAAAGCAGCCTGCCATGAGCAGGAATAAAAAGGCTGTAAGTGAAACTTCACACTCTCATAGGCTGATGCACATCTGGCACGACTGCTGTAATCAGCAGCTAACCTGTATTTGCACCAATCCACACAACAGCTGAATCCAAGCCCAAAAGTCTTCCCCTGTAATTGTGGCAAATACCACTTCACCAAAATTTCTCTTTTGTTCTCCCCAGAACACTGGCTTCCTCCCTTTCCAAACAAATCTCTGCTTAAAAGTCATAACAATGAAGTTTATGGCCTTTCCCTGCTCATCTGACACAGTCTATTCGCCCGGGAACTTCCTGGCAGGGTGGAGGGACCTGAGGATGGATTAAGCATAAAGAAGGTCCAAACCCACAGTGTTTTCAAGCCTCTTCAGCCAAATGGTATGTACCACTAGGGAAAAAGAAAACAAACACAAACCGCTGAGGTTTTAGTGAGCCTTTCAGGGTCTTCTTGTGAAAGTGGTTTTCTAGACGTGTCCGTGGGGTGACCAATAAGACTTGCTTGAAATGGTTGTTCTGTCAGCTTTGGTAGGTGAAACTGATATTCCTAATTTCTCATTTGGGTGTTTCTGGCTGAGACATGCAAAGTATGTTAGGTTAGGGAGTACACCACCTTGAAAACACAAATAGAAAAACCTCAGAGAGCTTCCATCTGCCCCAGTCATGTGTGACCATAGCTGCGTTGCAAAATTGCAATAATAATACCTTCTACTGCATCCTGCCACAAAGCTTTGTGACTGCTGAAAAACACGTGTGGGCAATGATGGAAGTGCATCCAAAAGGGAGCAGGAAGTTGCCTGTCACCCAGAAACTGCAGCTGCTTTACAGCAACCCTAATAAATGAATAGACATCTCCCATGCCAAGGAAAAGAACCCGTATTAATCACCAGCAACAATGAAAAACAGTCACTTCGTAGGTTTAAAATTCTTATTTTACATAAAGCTACACTGGTGAAACCACTTTTTTTCATATTCTTAGGTTTTTCTGATGAGGAAACACCAAAGATACATGGGAGACATCTTTCTCTTAGTGGACTGCCTGGGGACAAGCAAAGCAAAGGAACTGTTGTACTTGCCCAGGATCCCGAATCTTCCCAGCAGCACCATACGGAAAAAAGGCAGAGTTGTGACCACTCAATCTCTACCAGGTACCCCCTGGTACAAGAGAGCAGCTGTAGTGCTGCACTAATCTGTGCAGGGCCTCAGAGAAATAAATCTCACTATTTAAACTCTCACCAGTCAGAGGCGGTATGTCCAGCAAGATGCAAACCAGTAACGTATCAGTAAGGCACTGGCTGCTACTAAGATATATTCCTGATAAATGAGTGGCCCTTCTTGAAAATATGGTCCAACCTTTCTAAAAAAATCAATTTTTCTTAGCTGGATGATAAGAAAGTTGGTAGTTTCAGTCCAAGATGAAGACATGAATCAGAAGCCATGAATCAAATTACTATCCACAAGAGATAAATTTGGTTATATCTTCCCTAGCTCAGCCATGCCAAAGAACTTCTTAGCTTAATAACACTGGTTGACACTGGCATCAGCCCAGTGGTTCCCAGCACTTCCTTATTAATGTGAATGCTTTTGACTCAGCACTTGCACAGTTCCATAAATATTGGGGCTGACATAATTTAAGCTGCAAAAAGCATTTATAAACATTAAAACTCAATAGCAAAGCCAACCTGCTGCTTAAGCTAAGCTTTGATTTATGCACTGAAGGTTTCTACTAACCAGGCTACAGGATGCCTTCAAGCACAAAAGTGGAATTTTCATTTACTTCTTCCTCTGTAATAAAACAATGCCTGGAACCAAATCATCAACCTCCAGGTTTGAGTTGTTTGTTTGGGTTGATTTCCAGTCATTCTGCAGTGGATGCAGCATAACTCATTCACTATACTGAAGGGGCATGGAGACATTTAGAATAAGGACAGCTTTCACAAGGCAACCCTTCTATGTTGCTGCTAAAGTAACTGTCTCCAAGCAAAACCTGCTACTAGTCCTGAATGTTTAGGGATGTGAGACAGGCCCAGACAAGATGAATTTCACAGTAACATCACCCCTGTCACCAAGGATCATGCACACCACCTACTGTGCTCAGAGCATTATACCAGCATCTATTCAAAAGCAATGCCAGATTTATGGCATTGCTGCAATAACTGTGAAGGAAAAAGAGTCCCTCAAGATTAGCAGTCTAGGTCATCCATGGCGACCTCCCTACTCCATGATCCTGAGTTACGGTGAGTTCACTGTAACCATCTTTATCTAGTGCAAACTGAAAACTCCATCTAGTTCTTCCAGTGAGTGAAAATGGCCCTGCAGTTAAGAAGTATGATCTTACAGCTTTTCCTTTTCAATGCAGCTTCTTCATTGAAAACTCAAAACTGTCCATTTAACTCATCTTGTCAAGTTTGACTCAGCAATTTTATTTCTATACCCTTATCAGCCATGTAAAATAAAAAAAGTATTTCCGCGAGAAAAATCTCTTTTGACATATTTAAAAAGAAGTATTCAAAAAGTATGTGGGGTACTGAAAATTCAGTTAAATAGACTAGTACAAGTCAATTTAGTAGAACAAGGATAAGCAAAAATAATGCATTTGGGAACAGAGCAGAGACTGGGGAAGGAATAAAGCAGAGGGAAAAAATTAAAATGAAAGAACTGATGCAGTTCCTATTGCAGATATTTGCTGGTGGGCACCACCTCTGTACGATAAATTTTCCAGCACAGCATTTCAGTCTCTGCTATAGGCAAGGTAGAGCAGCGCTGTCAGCACTCTGAATACCTTTGAACACCTTTGGTAGTCTTCAAAGTACAGAGGGACAGGAATAGGCTTGCAGCCTTAATGGTTAATGCAGTGTGAAACATGAAAGTTGTAACCTGCAATGAAAAGTCCCAAAAGTCAGTGAAGCCACTGCATAGGATGGATTGTGTTGCTTTGAGAGACCCTCAAATATCCTGCTTCAAGTTTCTGGCAATAGGCTCTTTCTTCACTGTGCTAATCCAACTTCACTACATTAAGAGCTGCAATTGTGATGTGAAAAGTGCTGCACCATGGGTGCTTACTCAGCATCCCAGTCAGTGGCTTTGAGGCTGGTGCCTCACCTTTGGGCTGAACTGACCTGCCTCAGTGCAGCAAAGCTGTGGATATGCACCACAGGCCTGGCCTGCCAACATCCATCAATGGGAAGACTATGGTGCCCTCAAGCTGTTTCTCTTCTGCGTCTTGTGTCTCCTCCTGCAGCATTGTCCCCCACAACCTACAGAGAGATTCCTAAAAGTAGCACTTCCAAATAGAAAGTGTAGGTTTTCCCGTGTCTGAACCAGGTGGTTGGTGCATAATAAAGATACAGAAGGGCCAGGTTTGATTTGTGTTTCATTAAACAACCCTCTGTAACAAATTCTGATCTATCCTTCAGCAAGAGACTGGGAACAAGGCTGAGAATGTGGAAGTGTGGAAGTGGACTGGCCTGAAATAATAGGAGCTGTGTTTCCACAGCACGACTAAAGGGGATGAATGAAAGAATATACTTCAACCTCAGCATAAGCATAGTCCGAAAAGTCTTTATCTATTAGGGAGAAGAGCCTGCTGACAAACGGGAAAGGAATGCACAATCAGGTTTTGTCAGGTTTGACTTCATTGGTCTTTCTGCTGCAAGTTCTGCCTCTCAGATTTGGTACTTAGGGCTGGCCATGAAACAAGAATTTTTGTTTCACAATTCAGAAAGAGAAATAAGAGAGAGGGTTTTTATTTCAAGTTTTTAAAATCTGTTTTCATTACATATCAGGACAAAACCACTGTATTTCCAAAACTTTCACATGTAAGGCCCAGAAAGGAAAGAGAATGGAGGCCAAGCAACAAATAGGCCAATGCCTCTGTGATTCCCCTCCAGAGAGGAAAACCTGGCTCCCAGCTCCCAAGCACTGCCAGACAGGAGAGGGACAGCAACTTGGACTTCTCCACCAGAAGGCCAGGGATGACCAGGTTTTCTCCCTGCCCCCCACACTGCTTTAGTTAACTCTCTCTCACTTCTGCCCCCATCTCCTTGGAACCTCTCCACTTCATGTAAATAATTACATATGAACTGAGCTACAGAGAATGAGAGCATGCAGTCCAGTGGTTAGGAAGTTCCCGGGAGATAAAAGGGAGCTGCAGATTCAAGTTCTTGCTCCATCTGATTTGAAGCTGATTTCAATTAAGTATTCATTGGAAGAAAGAGAAATGGCCAGTACAACTTGGCAGCCCGGGAACCACTCCAAATCAGAGCAAGGACTTGAACCTGGGGATGCACTTCCCAGGGAAACCTCCTGACCACTGGCAGATCGATCAGCTCTCACACGTGACACAGGCGTGGGAGGGAGGCTGAAGCACTCAGCCAGTTCTGGGGAGCTGCCTCTTCTGGGGCCTTTGCTCTGAAAGGAAACCCATTGGAAGGCACGTATCCAGCCAGTGTGCTGGAATCATCATGTGAACTGATGTACAAGCATGTCTGTTCCCCTCACCCCCCCATGGAGGCCCCCACACAGTCTCCCACCAGAACTGGAGAAAGCTGAGAAGTTCACATCAGGCATCTCCAGTGTAGGACTCGTTTTCTCCTTTCCTGCAGTTCCCCTACCAAACTAGGAAGGTTTTCTGCCAATGTAACAGTTGAAACAGATATATTCTCTCAACAAGTTCCAGAGAAGCATCATTTTCAGGTGGAAAAGTTAGTCTTGGATTGTATGGGATGGATGCAATACTAGTAAAGAATAGCAAAATTATCAATCATAATGTGGGAAATGGAGAAGTACTTGACAAATGTTTCTGGTTTATATTCAGAAGGAAGCAGGATGATATATTCAGAGTCTCACTTGATAGTTACTGTTCCACTGGCAATTAGCAATGATGTTAAACAGCAGTCATTAATAACAACAGTTGTAAACCTGCAGGACTTGATTACAGTCTTGGTGAAGATTGCCAGCTTGGCTGACAGGAGTAGATGCAAAAAGGAAAAATATTTAGATCTTATAAGGTGTTTAACTCGCTCCCACATAACAATCCATTAGTGTTAAATGGCTTAAAAGCTGTCTAATGAATGTATTTCTGGAAGTATTTTAAGCAGAATCACTCTCATTCAGCGAGGTGTTCCATCTGGCGTCTAGAAGGGGTTCTATTCTTCGTGTCAGCTACTTCTGTCGCATATCAACAGTGTAGACAAAAACAAAACAACTGTGGTAGAAACTTGAGACAGCACCAAAGGGATGTAGGATGATAAAAGTGATGGGGGAACAACTTTGTTATAAGGATTAATTCCTTGTCATTTCTATTACTTGCATTTTCAGAACCAAATGTGAGTCATACATCTTGCAACAAAAGCTTTATGTCACACTTTAAGCTATAACCAGTGATTCAGATATAATTAACTTTGCAAAAACTTCATGGTCACATTAGATAATCAGCTGAACATGACCCTCCAGAGCAATTCTGATCCTTAGATAAATAAGCAGGGGAGTTTGAAAGAGTCAGTGAATAGCTCTAGTGAGAATATTGCTGAAATACCACATGCAGTTCTGGCATCCAAACTTTACAAAACGCATTCAAAATTTGGAAAGGATTCAGAAAAGAGCTACAAGAATGATCTGTGGTCTGGAAATCAGACTGAGACTAAAGAAGTTTAATCTGATTTATCCCAGAGAAGTTTAAGAAGTAATATGATCACAGCTCACAGGCACCCAGATGGTAGAGTAACTATTACAACTATGAGAAAGAAATTTTTAATTGTAGGTGTCATATCTAGTGTAAAAGGCATAATAAAATACACTAGGTAGAAGCCAAAGCTGGACAAAATTCAAGTTTGGGGCATATATTTTCTCTAAACTGTGAAGGACGTAAGGATTGAATACAATGAACTGAATTGTCTATCTCACAGTAGTTACAGAAAGACTAAAAGCTGTCCTTTATTATGGACAGGAAAATTCATGAGGTGCTGCAATAAAATTTGTAGATGTGTCACATGGGAGATCGGACTAGAGGACGACCATAGTCTATCCTGGGTTTAAAAATCTCTGAATGTGTGGCTATAATTGCCTCATTTTTCCTTTCTAATGGAAGATGGTCACTGGCTTTACTATATAATTTCCTACGTGTCAGCATCTGTCAGTGTTGGACAGCTTAGATATATAATTATGTAAGAAGACCTTGTTAAATATCCACTGCTAAAAATAACTTTTAAGGAGCTTTAGGTCTATTATTGTAAGTTAAGTAAGAGTCCTGCTGCACACTGCAGAAAGACATTGCTTATCTTCTTATAATAATATGGAAACTTTGGTTGTCCAGAATATTCACTTGAGTGGACTATGATGATTTCAACTTTCTCCTCCAACTAATAAAGAAGTTCTATGCTTTTCTTTAAACCAAAAGGAGACTACAAGAACTCACACAGAAAAAGGCTGTCTTTTATAAAGACCAGTATCCCTTCTGAACATTTTATATGGCAGTCACATCAGTAAGGGAGATGAGATTCAAGGAAACTCATAGATACTGTTATTCACTGTTCATTTCATCAGTCTTGTAGGTACCATGAAGTGCTACCCTTAATGCTATCACTGCACAGTAGGAGGAGGTTCCTTTTTTTTTGTAGGAGATGGCTACAGAAAGGCTGAGCAGCAAGAAGTTACATAAATTGGATGCTAGTGCAAAAAAACTTTCATAAAGAAGGCAACAAAAGAAAACTTACCTGAGCTCAGGTTTCTCTAGAAATTCTGTTCTGGTTCAGGAGTGCTCAGTTCACAAACACTTCAGCAAATCTTGAATGATTAATGGCTTTCCTTGGCTTCCAGTATAGAGCAGATGTGTCCTTGCAGTTGTGGTCAAGTCTTCCTTTAAGTTTCAGGATTCATGGAAGCCAGAAAGGTATCTAATGCACTAGGGGGGAAAAGAGACTTTCCACTGATACTGTGTGCAAGAAATTTCCCCCACATTTCCCCTCCCTGTGGTTAATAGTCAAAGCAGAAGCAAAAGGTGTCAGTGGTCTAATCCTCGTCTTACAGTAACTTCATGCCTTGATCTCATTAAGAAAATCCTTGGCCTCACAACAAATGCCATGCTGGCACATCAGTCCCCTGGCCAGGACAGCTTGCATTTAGTGCTACAGTGGCAACCAGCTAAGACAGCATCTGCCAGTGACCACGGTGCTCCAAGAGGCAACAGCACTACTTATTTCTCTCTTAAGTCCTCCTAGCCCCCATATCTAGACTAGGGAAAATCCCAGTATCTCTCACTGTATGATAGCTGCTACTAAACACTGAGTATTAATAGCGTCACTTCAATGTAGACTTCTGCCTTTCTTCTATATGATATGGGTGGCATATCCTTCGTCTCATGAGACTGAAACTCAGGGGTGAGTCTTCAGCTTGCATTTCAGCTGACTTCCAAAATTAAGCATATAGATCTTCATTTGTTTTCACACATATAAACACCTTCCAGTATGTTTTGCTAAGTTTAAGAACAGCACTTTCACATTTTGTTCAGAATTTGTGCCTGGCACTTTCTACTAACAGAAGGTTATATTTGCGCACATGCTCTATGTAGGGCTAAGGTGGGCCCACCAGACCTAACTCTCTCTAGTCTAGCAGACTAGACCTCTTTAATATTCAGCAGCACAGTCCAAAGCAAGAAGAGACAGCTATACCACTGACTTAAAAGGCATTGCTCCTAAATGGACAGAAATCTGGAATTGCTACTGTGTAAAGACTAATGCTATTTATTGTATTACAGTGGTAATCTCACACAGGAATTAGTATTTCAGCATACTTGGCATTGTAGTCTCATACTTGCATTAAAATTTAAACTGTGTGATCCTCTTCTACTCTGTCCACCTCTCAGTAATGATCCAGTATAGTATCTGTGAAGGGAAAATATCAGGCTGTTCTGTGAAATTTTGAAATACAAAATCATTCTCATGAGATGGAATGAAGAGAAAGTTGAAGATTATGTAGGATAAATTCAACGAGCCATAGCAATACCACTTGCCCAGTAATTTTGTTGCCCTCCCTTTTCATTCTCTTCTGTTTCAGCATGCCCCACTTGCCCACTTGTTTAAAAAAAAAAAATTAAAAAAAGACTGTGTCTTCTTTGCAGAGCTAAGCTGGGCAAAAGACTGTCTGGGCGTGATCAGCTTGGATGTTGGAGAGCCAAAATAATAAAACTAGCAGATGCTTAGCCAGCAATATCTGTATGGATGTATTGCAAAGGGTATTTCTCACTGTCCCACTCCCAGTGCTACACTGCCTCGCAGGGCACCAAGGCCACGTGGAATCAGCTGTGCAACCCCACCATCACCAGCAATGGGTATCAGCAGCTCGGGAAATGTTCCTGACACCTGGGACACGCCTCCCAGCAAAGCTTGTCTGGAGACACAGTGCCACATGCAGCACAGTGCCGTGGCCCTGCTCCAGCTTGGGGCCGCCACGCAGCTGGCAGAGCCTCAGCAGCTGGGGAGCCCACACCGCAGACGGAAGCGGGAGACGGGGTCTGGGAGCGTCAGCCTTGTCCTGACAGCCTGTGACTAGACAGGTCTGGTTACAGCAGCTGAAGGTCTGATCTGCAACACACAAATCCAGCATGAACAACACAAAAATGGAAAGCATCCTGTACTAGGGGAACATCTGTTTAGGCGGTGAAAACCCCGTGGAGTGCATCATTCTGGGTGAATCAGCACAGCTGAGACGGCTGTTCAGCTGCCCGAGTGGCTGATTTAATTTTTTCCCGGCTTAGCTTTGTGCCATCACTGAGATTTATTATCCGCGGCACTGCACAATTCCAGGAGGTGCGGTTATCAGGAAGTACTTGGCTCCCCAGCTCTGTTACTGGGCTTTGCACTGCATAAATTACAAGGTGTGCACTGCCTAGCAGATAAGCAGACCCTCTGTTTTGCCTTGTGTTCTGAATTGTCAATCCTTACTGCATCTCCATGTTGATACTGATAGCACTGAACAAGATTGAGATTCTTCCCTGGCATAAATTGACATTGATCTGTCAAAATCAGTGATGCACTTTGGATTTTCCCTCGCTAAGCATCTGGCCCATCTTCAGAACTCTCTGGATGAAAATTGTTTGGTTTCAGGAACCTGACAGTCTGATATTCTCTGTAATTAAGCTGACACTGTTAGTTTGGATTGTCTTGGCCCTTCTGCAGTCACTGTAAATGGGAAGAACAAATCTTGTTCTTTGGATGCCTCCTCTGATGAAATAGAACCATGGCCAGTTGACACAAGATGAGTATTAACAGCTTTATCGAGCTTATGAAAATGAGTTCAGGAGAAAGAAAAGGCCCTGCAGCCTTGAGATGAGTTCTGGAGGGCTCTATTGCATCTCCTGCTGTCCTGAGGTTATGCCATCCCAGGGCTGCTCAGGTGGGGTATAAAATCACAATTCTATTTTTTTTCTCTGTCTAGGCAAGGCAGTGGTTCCCAAACTGATTTCCCAAATTATGCCAGGTCCATGTATAAGTCATTTGGCTGATATTGCTCTTCATTATGCATATCAAAAATTTATCAGCAAATTAAACCAGAAATGTGCTCATAGAAAATAATTCAGGGGGAAGAAACCTGTTTTGTGATATGACTCAGAGCACCTGAACACTTCGCGATATCATCTTTGACTTAAAATGTCAGTTTTCAGTTTACTTCTGAGAAAAAAAATATTGAAAACACTTCCATATACAGTAGACACTTCAGAGGTGCTGAAATATTGCAGAAATTCCAATTCTTTGTCAAAGCTGAAGGTTATGAATCAAAATTTTGATAGGCTTCACCTGGATAAACCTTGAAAAAAGAAACCTGTGCCATTGCTTTCTTACTCATACCTCAGCAGTAGCCATTTTATGACCGTGGATACAGAACTCAGATGTAAGCCAAGATTCAAAGGCATGAATCTAGTCTAGCACATAAATCCCAACACCTTGAAAGAGAGACACAAATAAACATTTTTCTCCTTATGGTCTGTCCTATAGTTATATCCCCAGGTCTTGTTAGAGCAGACTGCTATAAAATATGGTCCTCATCTTCTTCAGAAAATACCACTTTCCAATTCTTTAATTAATTAATTCCAACTAGCAACCAGTTTGTTGGTACCCTGAGACATAGAAAACGTGCTAGTATGCTGCTCTTGAAGTGACTGGTCTTTGATTGAATGACACTGAATTCTCCAGAAAACAGTGCATTTTTTAACAGCCAGGGGATGACAAAGAAATCAGCTGACCCTAATCTTGACGTCCTTTTTCAAGCAGAACTCTGTTCTTGGCAATTTTATCTGACTTAGTGTTAAACAAATGCTAAGTAGAAATTGAATAAAAAGATCAGGTTGTCAGCTCATAACAATAAGTTGCTAAGTCTTGGCAGACAATAAAATCCAAATTAATGGAAAATGATAAAAAGCCCACAGGACAGTCATCTATCAGACTGACGCACTGCATTGCAAAGTATAGTTTAACTTATCTATACTGCTTAACATGGTTTGAGTAATGTGACTACTCAGCCTGAGGGACAGATCTGCAGGCCCTCATATCACCTCCCTCCTAGCACTTTGCTCTGCTATTCCTGAGAGAAACATGCTGAAGATGAATACTTGCTTGCATCACTGCCTTAAGATCAGCACCTGAAGTCCAGAAATGGGACAAAGATTACCACAGTGTTTGTTTTCATCTCCTGTAGGGATCTTATCTTCCCAAAGTTTTGCATTACTGCTCAGCACGGCAGGGCAGGACGTAACAAGTAACTCTGACAACAGTATAAATGTGTTACTGATATGTCACTCAATTGTTATCTTATTATGCCGTATTTCCAAAATAAAAATTGATTGGTTACAAATCACAAAATCAATAGAATTTACTTGAATCGCAGTGGGGAGAAAAGAATTATTCTCGGAACTGCGTATTTTCAAAGAGAATTCCTGCAAAGAAACAGCTTTTAAACATAACTTTATTAAATTTAGTGTTTGAATACTTTCCCCCCGGTAAAGACCTTTTATCCATTAATGCTGGAAAACAGCCTTTTGTGGGATTCATTCCAAATCAAATTTAGGAAAGAAGCAGGGATAGTGTGTTCACAGACACATATGTTCAATTAAATGAGTACATGCTCTCATAACAAAGAGCCAACTCAATTACCTCCCAAGTATAAAGCTTACAAAGAAGATGATGTGAACTTTATTCCAGAATGTTTACCGAGCAAACATAAGAATGTGGAAGAAATTTATGTGAAAGCAAATACTTCATACCTTATAAAATCCCCATTGGCTGATTGCAAAAAACTCTTGGAAAAGCCAATTAGTCAGGTGTCTCTTTGTCCTTTTTAATTCTCCTGCCCTTATTAAATCAATATCTCAGACAACTTAATGGCTCCCCAAAGTCTAGGTCAAACAGAGAGGCAAGAAGAGGTGGAATGAAAGGCTGTGCTTAATTTTGTGCCATGATCTAACTGTGGGTGAGGAGCGAAGGAATAATTTAGCCTGATTAAATAACTAAATATACAGTGCCTTGAAAGGAAAATTGGCCTTCACTCACAGAACTATGGAGATAATCCCTGACCAAAAACCATTGCCACTGCTGGTTGCAAAGTTGTGACAAATTCTTTTCAGAGGCCTTTCATTTTTTTTTCTGCCCTGCACATAGTGACTTTTATCTTCTCTCTGACAGGACCACGTGAAGGAGAACCTCAAGACTGAGTCTTAGCCCTAACTGCACCCAAAGAACCCCCCACCTTCATGGGCTAAACAAGACTCTGCTGCCCCCGAGTTTGCTTCAGCCCTTTCCAGCAGGTGTGTGAAATCTGGTCATGGCACACGAAGGAGAGCAATCACCATAGACTTTTGTCAGGTTCAGGGACACTTGGGAATTTGGAATATCATAGTGTGGAATACCATATATGAGAAGCAAAATTGCATTGGTGGAGCAAAAACACTCTAACTGAGAAGAGTAAAAATGAGGAGGACCAATCTTATCCACAGCAAAGTTTGCAAGGACAGAGCCTGAGCTGCAAAAGCTGATTCAATTCCACCAGCCTTGAGAGAGGTACCCACCATTTGCATCAGCTGGAGACCTGGCTAAGGAGGTGTATTCCAAGCTACTGCTTTTTGAAATGATGGTGTTGAGTCAAGGTAAGAACTGAACTATCTGTTGAATGTTCTGTTTTCATCCCTCTTGATTTGATAGGACTTCAGAGCAACAAGTCACTTAAATTAAACACTTCGGCTTGATATCTAAAGAGGGGATGAGATAATTACAACCTAATCCTACTAAATCCTCTCTTCCCATCCCCTCAAGACTGCTTACATTCTTGCTAAGAAAGTAGGTCTTCCCCAACTCAAAGATCAGACTTGTAGGAAAGACTATTTTATAAAAAGCAGTGTAAATATGTAAAAATAACCCCATGCATTTCTGGGAACCTAGATTAGATTTAAATGCTTCTCAGTAACATCTGTATGATATGAAAATGTTTAGAGGTCCCAGGGAGAACAAGAAGTGGGAGTATGCTAAATAATGAACTTTTATCTTAACACTTGCTATTGACTAAAAGCAGAGAGGGAAAGCAGAGGCTGCACTGCGGTAAAAGGGCAGAGAACAAGACTGAGAGGGGCAAAAAATACGTAAAACCTTTCCCTTGATTTTGGAGATTAGTCAGTAGCTGAGCCAGAGCACAGATCAGGGTAGGGCAGGAGGAAAATTATGACTGCATGTCTTTGCCTGGATAACATGAGGAATGACACCACTAGACACAAGAAAGAATGTTATTCTCATAATGCTCCTGTAGTGCAAACAAGTAGAGTCATCTTCAGCCTGGAAATGAATAAAATAAGATGCAAAGGATCCTAGCAGGATTTTGAAAGGCTAATTAAATTATTTAGAGTGCAATCCACAAAAAACAGCATCAGGTTTTCAAAGAAGCCCAGGTGTAGAGCTTTTGCTGTGTTGGTGTCTTTGCCTACCCGTAACAGAAATTGTAAGAAGTACTAATCAAGAATACTTTAATTTCAACTTGATCAGAAACACTTCTTCCTTCTCCCTAGCCGCTTCGCTTTCACAATGAAAAGTGGATGTTGAGAAGAGGAATCTAGGTTGTCTACAATGGTTTGTTCAGAAATAGTTTGGGCAATTAACTTCTTAAATTACTGAAGTGAAAAGTTAGCACTGAAAATCAAACTGAAAAATCCAAATACTTCACTTAGAAAATGGTAACAATGCAATTGTTTGAATGACTAGAAATTGCTTTCATGGATCTATACAGTTATCAAAGCAGAGTACTTTGTAATGCAAATCCCAGTTTTTCATTAAGAACATTAGAAAATGGGGAATTTCTTCCATGTTTGAGCAAGCAATCAGATTTTGCACAAAAGGGAGTGCCAAAAAATAATTCTTTTTTGCTGCCATTTACCTCTCCATGCCTTAAGTCTGAGTTGCTTGTTCTCTGAAAAGCAGTGTAGCAAATGAACTTGATCAACAGTTTTCAATGTGCATGGATGAATGTGACCAGTTCATGTTTAATACAATTCTCTGACCTCTAGCACTAGATTTGGTCTGTACATCTGGTACTTCACATGCTGATGACATGGACCAAGCAAGGTAACACAGATCTCTCCTCTCACTGAGAAACCATTAAAAGTGTTTGTATTCCCCATTTGGACAAACCAATTAATATTTAAGATCTCATGAGAGAACAACTGTTACTTCTTTTCTGATATTTTTGCCTATCAGAACTTTAATGCATGTGGCATGATGAAAATGATAGTAATTTCAGTGCTTAGGGAGATTCAGCTGCCAAAATAAAAACCCACACCTGCACAATCCCGAGAAAGGGAGGCTTCACACCTTGGGGGGATTCATGTCCATGGCAGAGTTTCCTGGATCACGGCCATTGTTTATTTTATACCCAGGGACTGAAAATTCCTGGATTCTTCTGCTTTGCCTTCTATGAGTTGTAGCAGTGGATGAGTCATTTTACCTCCTACCTAACATGTCATTTCCCATCATCTATTGAGTACGCAACCACAAGAAGATGAAGCAAAAACACAGCTATTTCTTATCTCACAACTGTGTTTATTTTGAGCCAATCAGTCATACTGACATCTGTTTGGCCCTAATCCCGATTTTGTTAATAAGCCATTTGTGGAAATCTGTTCTGTGCAAGACCATGCCTTACTGCACCCTGAAGACTGATGAATGCATTTTGGAAGCCAGTAATACTTTAGGATAAGTCCACATTGAAACTCCACTAATCTTCCAATAAATGTTGTCTGTGAATGAGCTCATGAACCTCCAGAAGACCAACTTTATCTCTGGGGTCGAAGTCATACAGTGGGCAAGTTTCCAAATAGGAAAACAAAGCAACCTCCTTACTCCTCACGATCTTCCCCCAATCTCTGCTGCTGCTTTAAAAAAATGGTCCACTCTTAGATATGTGCCCTTGAAAATATTGTGGTTATTCAATTATTCTGTTTCTTGTCTCATGGTAATTCTCCTAGATCCTTGCTACAACAATGGTTCATATTTCTGAAGGCCAGAGCAAGCCAGACTGATCATCTGGTCTGGCCTCTTGCATAACGTGCACCACAGCATTTCACTCTCTCTGATCTCGGAATCGAGCCTTGTACCTTGTGGGAATTCCAGGGTATCTTTTTTTTTATTCCAAGCTCTGGAGAATTTACCACATCCTTGGTTATCCATTCCAGACATATGTTGCCTTCATGGTTAGGACATTTGCAATTTGGATTTTTCACCTTTCTTCTGTCCTGCTGTGTTCAAGGCACAATGAGGTCTCTTTAGTATCCTTCATGCCATGCAAAACTTCAGCCTGAGACCCAGGAGGCCTCTCTGTCTCTACTCAGATAAACACACCTGGACCTGCTAACATCCTCAGCTGTCAGAAGTGGATTTAACACCAATGTCTCTCTGATAACTCTTCTCTGACATCTCTACAAGTTCTCAGCCTTTGGTCTGAGGGCAGAAACCAGTGCAGCAGGCAGTAGAACTGGGCAGGGTGGGACACATTTGCTCCTGAGCAGTTCTTCTTCTTGGACACAGCCCAGCCCTGTCTCACTGCCCTGGCTCCACTGCCACCTCAGGCCACTTTGGTAACTCACCTGCCTGGTGGCACCTTGTCACCACTTCCCAGGACACACTACTTCCTCACCCAGTCTGCAGTGTTTATTCCTCGTCTGCCTAATCTCTCGTTCCTCCTCTTAAAAAGCGTGTTTTTTCACCACTGGGCTTCCTGGATAGCACTGGTTATGCCACTCTGGATATGACTTCGGCTATGTATTTCCCCAGGAAATGCCACTTCACCTGGAAGCTTAGTATATTCTCTGTTACAAAAGAAAGCTTACAGTAATGAATTCTTATTTCTGTCAACTTCCTTATATCCTTATTTCTGTTAATTCCTTATGTTCCTTGAGAGGCTCTAGCTGGAAAATGGAGTCCAAAGACAGCCTTCTCAAAAAGTCCATATTGACTGGCTCCACAGGCTCCCACAGTCATTGGGATGTGACCTTCACAGGCATGTTTCACAGGGGAGGCACAGGCATGGCTGTGCCAAAGCTATAGCACATCAGCAGTGACTGTATTCACATCTAGATATTTACTTTTATTTCACCCTGCAGTGTGATATAACCTGTATTCATAGCAGGCTCCTGTGAACGCACAAATAGGCATATCTGTGAAAACTGGGAGCACTAAAGTCTGGTTCTCTGCCATCCTGCTTGCCTGTGGGTCCACAGTAGTCCCACAAAATGTCATAGGGATTCAGCTAGTCCTGCACACTCTCCTCCAGATGAGGAGCACTGGCAGAGTACCTTGCTCCAAATCAGATGTCTGCTTTCCAGATAATCCCAGGACCTTAGCAATGCTGAGGTCTTTATCCTTCAGCTACTTTGGCTGAAATAAGTCAACCACTTCAAAAGTTTCTGAGGGGAGGAGGAATGACACACAGGCAGGCAGACACTCATGCAGATGGACAGCCACAGGCTAAAAAGGGAAGGAGATAAATAATTTGTTTCGTGGGAGTTTGCGCTCAGTCACCTTACCAATCTTTTCTCCTCTGCTTTACAGTCTCTGCTGTGAAGTTGCTGGCTGCTCACTCTTGATGCACACTGAGACAAACCCTACCAGCTTTTTTATCCTTCTGGTAGTCACTCTTCTAGAAAGATTTCTTTTCCTGGTAAATTCATATAAGAGGAACCACTGAGAAAAGCTACCAAAAAATGAGTGCTTAGTGTACCCAGGCTCCATCTGTTGCTCTCAGCAAGTCCCAGGAAAGTACTGACAGGCTTAATTTGCTCTAAAAGACCACTGAAATCTGTGAGATTCATCTGAAGCAGCTCACACCCTGTGAGTCTGCAAACCCAGAAAGCATCCCAAGAGCTTTATGTGGGACCACGCTACTTTAAGCACAGCCCCAGAGTTGCTGCAGCTGAAAATCAGTGCAGAAAGCCCCAGGGTGCCACTGAGGGGATTCCACTCAGTGGGAAGGCGACAGCTATGTCAGCCTGGGAAGAGCTTCACCTTGACTTGCCTGCTCCCAGATGGCTGCCTGCACAATGGATTTTCCAGAGTGTGGATCTGGCCAAGCATCTCACAGCCGCACCAGTTTGGGCTGGGATCACCCCATCGCTCTTTCTCCCTGAGACAGAAGTGCTCTGGCAACACCAGAGTAGCAAGGACAGACCTTGAAGCAGGAGGCAGAGAAACAACCCCCACTAGGTGCCAGGTTTGGTTTACAGTGATTGTTAGTGCAGTTAAAACACCACCAGCAAAAAACAGGCTGCATGCCCAGAGTATCACACAAGACCTCCTCTATCAGCCCAGTGCGAATTTGCTGCTCTCATGGGAAAAATCAAAGGGCCCAGGGCAGCAGACAGTCTGTTAGCAAGCTACAGAAATAGTGAGTGGCTGATGTCTAGACTCAGGAAAGGAAATTCCTGTCCGTGTTTAGAAGAGCCACACACATACACACACAAATAAAAAACAGGAAGGCATGTGCTGCTGAAGTCTGATAGCGGCCCAAGGGAAACGGTGTAACTTGGTAGAAGCAGCAAACCGGGCATCTGCTTAGACATAACCTGTCAGGGCTTCTGAGGATGGGGCCTGACAGACAAGTCTTAGAAAAACCTGATCCAGTACAGTAGCACAGAACTGCCTCCACAATAAATGTAGGGGGCAAGGCCTAGGGAGAGACTCCAGACACATTAAACAGCTCAAGATCTCCTACGGGAGAAGCAGAAGGTTGCAAGCTGTCACAATGGCTGAGAGAGATACATATTTGGAGCTGTTACAGCTTCTATCATTTGGCCTGGGAGCCCATCTGTGTTCAGATGCATTCATCTCTCCCTGAGAAGGGAGCTGGGTGATCTGTGCATACCCATAAGACCCCAGAAAATTCCTGCCCACACATATTTATCACATTATAATGACCTGTAGAAGTGCCAGGTTTTGGTGAGTATTATGTAATGTGGTTCCAACCACAGACTTTATTTTTCTGCCATGATGAGGACCACAATCTCTTATCCAAAAAAATAAAAATAAAAAATGAGAAGGGTCAAGGGTCTGTAAATCATACTGACCTGGTTCTTTAATTAATAGCAATACAAAGTGGAGTTTTCTTTGCCTTTTTCTTTCCTCCCTAAGAAATTTGCTACTAGACTGGAGGGCACCCTGCTCCATTTAGCAAAGACCAGAACAGATTCACAAAGACTTGCCAGGCCTCAGACATTATGTGATCTGAATGCAATTTCTCCACCCAGTCAACAAACACTCTATGTTTATTAATTTCATAAGAGGCTAGTGGAGATGCAGGGAGGGAGGGAGGGAGGAAGGAAAGGAGGGAGGAGGGAGGGGAGGAAATGCTCTTTGACCAAGCAGAATGCCAGAGTTCAGAGAACTGTTACTAGCACATTATGCTGAAACTAAAGCAGGGCAATCTCTTTTCATTTTGCTGCAAAACTTGCCTTAGGATTGGAAAACAAGATTTCGGTTCCACTGGGCTGGCACACAGCATACGACACAGGCAGGAAGTGAAGAGGAATTTACCAAGAAGAGGTCAGGGAATGTAAACAAAAGTGTTTTTCTTTTACAAAATAAGGGAATTGGGACTATAACTCTGCCCCTGCCCATCACTAAGTTATCTGCTGGCACACTCAAGCCACGGCAAACCCTTCTGGTTGACTGGACCACTGCGACAGGCCCCTCCCACAGACAAGCCCTTTGTAGGAGAGGGCAGCTGTGAGCAAAGCTCACAGGCTGGTGTCCACTGGGACCCTGGACACACAAAGTATGGCCAGCGCTCTCAGAATGCCACCTCAGCAGTGCCCAGAGCTCTTGGGCAAAATAGGGAGTGTCCGAGTGGATCCTAGAGAAAAATAAAGGTTAGGAGATAAAGACTGCCACCCTCATGGCAATTCAGAGTGTCCACATCCTTTTTCTCCACTGGCCTCAATAAAAGAGTGTCTGTGAGCAGATCAGAGGCTACTTATCTTGGATCAGTGAGCTTTATGCATCCAAGAGGCCTTGCTGTAAGGATTTCTCTTGTACCTGGTGTGTCTCACCCTCTTCCAAGATCCACAGCTGAGCCTCACTGGAAACTTTTGACAGGGGCTGTGAATCAATGTTTGCTCCTTAAATCTCCTCCCTTGGCCAAAGGATTGCTTATCACAGCTCTCCTTCCTTACCTTGCATCCTGATAACTGTCTTCTTGGTCCACATTTGAAAATTTCCTAAGGAGCTAGTAGTGTTCCCACCTAAACAGAAGAGACCGTGAGGAAGATGTGGATGCACTTCATCCACCTATATACGTTAGTGCAAGTTGTACTTAGTTCAGTCTATCCCACCATTTGCCTCCCACATAAAAGAAGCTTTTTGCTTTTGTTCAAGACAAGTATTTGGTTTAGAGTGTGAGTTACTGAATGAAAACATCATATCCTACAGTAGGCAGGAGAAGAGGCTAATGGATCTATCTAATTCTCTCTTTTCACCTTATACTTTCTAGATCCTGCACATATGGTTACGTCTGTGTGGGATAAAGGGGAGAGATTTCAGGTAGCTCAGCTAGCAAAAAATCCTCGGTAGCTTTTGTCCTGATAAAAACACCATCATGTTATATGTGCATGACATGGAAGGTGATCAACTGTCTGTAAATGATAGTTGATACAGGACAGTGTTCCCCTCCAAGCTTTCTCTCAGCGAGATTGCGATCGGGAAGCTAATGCCGTGGTTGCACTCTTCATCGATGAAGAGTTACACAAAAGGGATTTCAAATACCATGAACCATGAACCACCTCTTTGGAACCTATTCCTAGGAGCAGATGGCTTACGCTGCTTGCCAAAACTTTTGTCCAGCATGGAGAGCATTCAGTGGATGCTAAAAATTAATATGTGATTTTTTTCCCCTGCACCCAAGGAGTTTGCTATGAATTTCTACACTGAACAGCTTTCCTCTCAGTTGTAAGACAGATGAGGTCACCAGAATTACAGTAAATACTGAGCCCAGAAAAACTGAATTTCATGTTGGTCCATCATGCTTTTTACTTGTCAATTCTGTTTGTGTAGGTGACAGTGACTATTGAACAATTTCAAGACTGTGCAGTCACAGACTAATAGAAAGCTTATAGAAATCTGGCAGAAGCCTCTTCCTGATGCCTTGGGCCCCCATCACACCCTATTCATATATACACTCTTTGGCAGATTCAAAGCCAGCTAGTAAGGAGAAAGCAAGAATGCACCTAGATAAAGAAACACATCATCTGTTAATTTTCTTCCTTCTGTTCTTGCATCATATTGATTTCTTAATAGGTAAAAAATTTTTGCAGTCCCTTAAATTCCACACTGTTTCTTAAGTTTTTTTTAACTATATGGTGCAGCCAGGTGGTGAACCAATAACATTTTTCACCTCGGTTGACACAATTAAACACTATGATTTTCAACCACCAAGAAAAGTTGGCTGGTTGAGTAAGGGCAGTTTGACAACTGAGATATTTATGTACAGCCAAAATGAGATAGTGCCCTATATTTTAAACAGTTCAAGTCAGAGGAGAAAAATGTAAAATTGGTTCCTAGATAATAATGCCTAATCTTTGTTTTTATGGCACATTGCTGTGCAATTAAGGTTGGCTCATGAAAGCTGTGCATGAGCACACTCAAATTGCTGAATAACCTCATAGATGGCAGGAAGGAAAATAAATATTCTACTGTTTATACTTTCTGAAGTAAACTCTTCGAGATAAACAGTGTGTCAGGCTGACAGGTGTGACTTTTTTAGCCTTTGCCTGATGAATTTTTCATTCACAGCTCAGACTGATAGCCCGAAACTGTTGATGGAAAAACCCCACTGTTCAGATTTTGATGGGAATATGAATGTCTGGGTTTTAGAAGAGTCTGACTTCTGTGCAAAGAATTACAGATACTCTGTTGTGCAGGCATGGGGGGAGGATGGTGCTGCAGCCATGCAGGACTGGTGTCTCACTCAAGGTATGCAATATAAGAGTATGGAATTTTCTAGTATGATGATCAGATGCTTCTTCACCATGATACGTGGAAAGCAGAACGGTTCTTCAGAGGCTTCTTCTTAATTCTTCGTAAAAATCCCAAGGAGTCACACTGCCACACCATTCTTGATTTCGGGATGTTTTTCACTTGCCAGTGTCCAGTTCTTTGTGGAACTGCTGCTTGTAAGCAAGTGACAGGAGTGTTAATAGCATCTTCCTCTGGGTGGTTGTGCTTGGTTTGTCCAGGATTTTAGCTTAGGTCAGCCCAGGTCCGAGGAGGACTGAAGCATGGATGGAGAGACGTGTACTTGTATTGAATACAGTTAGGAGAAAGAGATGAGGAGGGATCATCTGTACAAGCAATTTCACATTGTCGAAGAACGGCTGCAATCTCCAGGCTAACCAAATGTGAAAAAAGGCTTGCTGAGCCCATGCCAGTACATGGAAATTCCAAGAACAACAAGCTAATCCAATAAGATCCAATAAGACATTGAGGTTGAGAAGTAGAGAGACAAATTGTGTTCATACTCCATGAAAATACAGAGCAATTGTAAGTCCTATAAACTCCCCAAGATTATTTTTCCTGTCCAAGAAAATCACTTCTGTCTCATATGGCTTGAATTTAAACCAACTAGCTTAAATCCTCGCCCTTAACTCAATCACTGAGAAAATAAAGAGAAAGTAGGATCGAAGTTCAAAGTGGAGCAGGGGGCAGCACATGGAGCTGGGCACAGGGATGGCGTGCCAGGCAGACCCAGACACTGCCCCACCACTCCCACATGCAGCTTGGGCCAGATGGGGTTTGTTACCTTGAAAAGCTGTAACAGCAGGATCCAAAGGGGCACCCCTCCCCTGCCTGGGGTTTCCAAAGGGCTGTCACACTTCAGAGGACTTGTCAGAGGCCAGTGGCCACACGCAGGCACACGACAACTCCAAGATGTCATTTCTGTGTCGACAAGCATCTGCAAGTGTTTGGGAAGAGGAGGAAGGATGTGTGTAACCCTTCCCTGCTTCTCTTACACAAAATATCCTACTGCATGTTAGCAGTCTTCCCAGCTGCTTCAGGCATAGATCATTTCAAGCTTTTCAGAGTAATAATCTGCACAGTCCCTTTTCCCCCCTCTCAAAACAAATGATTTATAAGGTGAGGGCAAGACTGTACTCCATCAGGTCACCTAGAAGTGAAGGAAAGATGAAAACTGACTCTAAAAGCTTTATCATTTTTTAGGTGGTAAGTTACAAATATTGCTGAGGAAAGGCAAAAAGATTGGAAAGCTCTGAGCATGTCTTAAATGTAAAACAATGGGAAAATCAGGGCTAGGCTATGACTAAATTGCAGGAGAGTCTAGACCACACACACACACAAATGCATAAGTCAGTTCAGAGCTCAAGACCAAGCATGGACTTCTTCATCCCCACGGATGATAACTGGGAGGATCAATTCTCCCCCAGAAGTTCCCTTTCACTTAGAAGAATGACTTCGTAAAAAATCTGCTTCCTCTGAGTATTCAGTACCTACCATGCTTACGCCAGCAACCATATGTGCATTAATTTTTGCTCTTGTTAGCCCTGAACAGCCAATGGAGTTATGACAGTCAATTCCAAAACGCAAAGAAAAGGGGTTTGCAACCAAAAAAAGACTGTGATCAACAGACTCCTTACTGTCAGCGGCAGTGCTGTGCCAACACGACTGGCAGTGACAGGAGTGAGCATAGGGAATGAAACAGAAATCCTCTACCCTTCTCCATTTACCACATTTAATCCAGGCTTGGCAATGCCCTGTAAACACAGAACTCCACATTGCTATTTTTTTTTCCAAAAGACCTGCTGTTCTGTCCACAACACAGCACAACTGACATATATAGCACTTCTAGAAGGGTATACATTTCCTCTCCTTCTTTAAGACTGAGCTGTCTTTTCTTCTTGCTGCCTGAACTTTTCCTGAAGATTAAATTGCACGATATCTCCTTTGATACGTTTGCTCATTTCCTTAAAAAAAAAGTCAATTAAAAATAACCAGGAGGAAAGAGATGGCGTGTCTCTACAAGGCTATTTGTGTCAGATACCCTATGTTATAAATTACACGCATGGAATAGTCAAATGAAAAGGCTGAAGTTCAGTTTAGAGGCCCATGCCAAAAGGAAATGGAATCACAGTGTTAGTTTGAGAAAACATTAGGTATAAAGAGATGCAGAGGCAGGAGGAGCAGAACAACATCCTTGTTTTGCTTTGCAGAGCCAGGGAGCACCCAGCTGAGCAGGGCGGGGGGAGATGAGCTCCCAGCTGGGCACAAGGCACGGCATGGCTGGCAGCCCTGCAGTTTCCTGCAGCCGGGAGGGTGTTCCTAGACTGTCTGAAAGGAAAACTTGGCAAATAATATGGGAGCTGGATGCAAAGGGAGAAAGACTGGGCATTAAAAATGATCACTTTCCAGAAATAAAAATAAAAAACAGCCACCAATTTCTCTCTTGCAAAACAGAAGACGTGGGGATACCAATATATATGAACAGTATGATAAACTCACTCACTTCCCCATTCATGTTAGCTTGCACTGGCTTCTTCACTATTTATCAGAGGGAAAAGACGGGAGTTTTGTTTACAGAGTGATATAAATAACAAAGCCTGAACTGAGGAGCATGATGCCCCAGCTCTGCACCAATGACAAAAGCAGCTGGCTGTCAGGCACACCCCCCTATCTGCTGGCAGCACAGTGATCCAACACTGTGCTACCCAAGGCTGCAGCCACCCACTGCTGGTGCAGGCACAGAACATGACCTTTTCCTACATAAATAACAGTACTCCATCCAAGTGTCATTATTAAATTCTTTCATGTGTGATACAAGCCATTCCCAGGAATAAATAGTCTGGTGCGTGATTATGCAGGGTGGTTTTATTGGGAGACAGTTAAAGAAAACACTGCCCACACCAGATTAGTCTTGGACAAATCAGAGAAAACTATGAAATAGCATACACATTTTTTAAAGTGTTGTGTTAAACATACTTCAAAATCCCAACATCTGACTATTTGTATTCTTTTATCTGATGCTGTGTAATCCCTAGCCTTAGGTTCCAGCAACTGAAAACACTTGAACCTCAGACAAAATGGTGTCAGCCTCCCCAGAATCCCACCAAGTACCCAGTTGGAGCTGACAGGGTGAGCATGTCCAGTCAATGCTGACTCTAATCTCATTAGGTACAGCCAAGGACTGCTGCCTCACAACACAAAAAAGCAGGAGTTTGCCAAAGAGCTGGTTTGCAGTCCAAACCAATACTCAGACGAAAACAATTTCAAAATAGAAACAATGTCCTAATTATATCTCCTCTGAATATTAATAGAATATTACAGTCATTAAAAATAGAATTTTCAAAAAATGAAGGTCTTTCCAAGGGCTTCAGCCACTGGCCTCTCCCTCCCACACATTCATAGCACTCATTGCCTTTACTCATCTGTTGTCATCCTCAAGCTGCGAGAGGTCACACATTGACCCTGCCAGACCAGAAGAGGTACAGGGAGGTCTCCACCCACACACAGGAGGAATGTCAGATTAGATCTCTTATTTGAGGAGGTGGAGGGAGTCTGAGCTTCCTGAGAAAGAGGCTCAACTCACATTGGTATGGCCACCTACCTTTTTCTTCTGAATTCCTATGCTTCTGGGAAATTTAGGCAGCACTGAGCAACTCTGCTGCTCACCATGTAATGCATGGTCCATATGTCACTCTCTCTTTTGTCCATACTGGCTTTAGCTGTCTGGGCAGGGAAGGGAATTCTTTGTTCAAATCAAAAATGTTTCAGGGTCCCCTACACATTATTTAAATAATAAAAACAATTATAAACATATTTCTGGTTTACCTTCATGTGATGACACTAAGGTAATTCACTTCTCCTTGCTGCCTGTACTAGCACAGAAGGGAAAGAAGACTAGTATGAACGAGCTGCCCCATGATAGCGGACAGCTTTCCTTTTACCTTGAGTCCTCTCACTTGCTTTGACACTTTCACTGCACCCAGAAGTCTCTTATGGGAGTGAAGGAAAGAGAATAACTCTGAGTAACAGACACTGCCACCATCGCAGTGCATTACTGGAAGGTGTTTGGACACTGTCACCTATAAAGTGCACATAGGAGAGAACAGCAAATGAGGGCATCCTCCCCATGTTCTTCACTATAGAGGAATTATCCAAATGGTATCCGATAGTGTATTTTGATTGAGAAGGAAGCCTGATGAAAGAAGGAGTAATGTTATACCTGGAGGCACAGTGGGGGTAAGAGCATATGGAATTCAGAGGCTTCAGACAGACATTCAAAAATCTACTGCATGGTCTCTCTAGCTCGTTGGTTCATAAACTCTAATGACCCAGGGGATATTTTACAGCACTCCTGCCCTCTTCCTGATATGGCTTGAAAGTTTTACAATATTTTGATCTCTAAGCTGTGCCAGCACAAACATCTGCTGAAGAAAAATTAAGAAAAGACCAGCTGTGTGAAGGATAAATAACACAAACTTTATCATGTCTGTTTTTTCCTCCACTAATATTTTGTTTATTCACAGAACTACTTTATTTTATTGGAAATTCTGGTGTTCAGCTGGTCTCAGTCTATACAAAGAGTCTTCTCCCAGCGGCGTGATGCCGATCTGTGTCAGCTATGGATCAAGCCCTACATGTAGGAGACATACTGTATTTCCTGTTTTCCAGCCCTTGATCTCTGGGTTATTATCCACCGTAGGTTTGCCAGAGGTGTCTGTTTGCT
Organism: Rhagologus leucostigma; assembly: GCA_013397725.1. NCBI lineage: Eukaryota > Metazoa > Chordata > Aves > Passeriformes > Rhagologus > Rhagologus leucostigma. The sequence continues at coordinate 28,801 of VZTD01005021.1, read as the reverse complement.
GCATAACAGCTTCAAAGGCAGGCTGGGCAACTGCTGGATGGAGGATGCTCAACATGTATGTTCCTGGCCCTTGTACTTGCTTTCCTGTGTGTCTTTCACCCTCTCAGCTGATCATCACTGTGACCATAAATCTTGCCCAGGACACGCTGTGAAAGTCCACAGAGGCATCTGGCCTTGTTCACGCAGCAGCACAGTGCTGAGAGGGCAGTGGCAGACAAACAAGAGCCACTTCTCCCCTCAGGTGGCCTGCTCTTCCTTGTCAGTCACACACCGTGGGGAGAAGTAGCTGAAAACCAGCTGTCCTGCCAAAAAGGGGCAGTGGGCAGTGTGACTGCTTTATTTATTTATTTTACTTATTTACCACACTCTAGGCACAAGCTTGATTTTCCTTAATCTTACAAATCGCCTGCCAAGGACACAGAGCATCTGGCTTTCTTCAGCAAATAAATTGTTTGCCATGTGTCTGCTGTCGAAAAAGACATGCTGCCCCCAAGTTACAATCCTGAAAAGGATTCTGTCGACATGTTTTATCAACTAATAATAATAAAAAAACCTCCTGTGTTTTTCTTGCAGCTATTTATAAAATGTCTCCAGAAGCCAGACAGTGAATCAGCCTCCTTATCCAACTTTTGTTTCTACCAATGCAAATGCTCTTGGGTTTGTTATTGGAGGGTTGTTCAAAAACAGCTGGGCTGCTGGCATTCAAGCTATTCCTTTATTTAATGGGTTTTATTCTGAGTACAAAGGCCCAGATTCAGAGATCATTCATGGACTTAAAGTCAAGCATATTCTTGATTACTTCACTTCACTGAGGTCTAAAGCATTTGTGTTGAAGCAAAACTACACACAAGCAGCCTTTCCAAACAAGAACACACAAGCATCCATGACAGGCTGAATGCTGGCAGGCCTGGTGCTGTGGTAGCTGAAAAGGGGCTGTAAATTCCCCTCACCCCGGTAAGCTGGAGTGAGTCAAAGTAGTTAAATAAGTCGGGACAAAGACTGTGTATGCACAGCTTTCACTTGGAAGGTGGCTGTGGTAGAATGTTGAGGGAATCACATCCTCAGAGATTTTCCACAGGGGCTGACTGCACAGCTCGTGCTCAGGCAGAGAGCACAGGTAAGGAATTTTAGCCTAGTGTGGTTTTCAGCTGTGCATGCTGCTCCTGGTGCTAAAAAGCGAGGAGCAAACCAGCACGGTTACCTCTGTCCTTCTGTTCTTTGTCCTCCCACCCAGCAGGGCTGCATTTGCCCAGGTCGGTAAGTGCTCGCTCACCCACAAGTGAAGGTCCCCGTTGCATTTATCAGGACCATTGCAGGAAACTGCTCGTGAATTTTCTGTGAGTTAACTGGGTGTACTAGAGTGTGACAAGAACTGTTGCTAATTCTCATTAAGTGCTGTACGAGGATCTGACTCAACCCACGCTGAAATCAAGGTGAAGACTCCCACAGATTTAAGTAGGTACTAGGTCAAAGTCTCAGACATGTAAAATCTTCAGGGCAGGGACCACAGCTTTGTTACAATGCATAGTGTGCACTTAACGTGCTCTCTAAGTCATAAGAATTTGGAGGTAATTTGATGGGGGCTTGGGAAGAAGTTTCCAAAACTTTCCAAAGAGCCTTGTTACCCCAATGTACTAATGTGTCCTACCAGAGCTGTGTTAATCTTTTAAAATACCTTTGTACAAAGACTGTAAAATCTTAGTTGGTTACGTGGTTTGCAATTATTCTGCAGAAGCTATTCATTTCAGATCAATAGCTGAACTTGGGAAAAAAAAAAGCCTATCTATCTGTTAATAATTCCGTCGCACATAATTAATGGTTTGCTGCTAACCTCCACAGCACAAAGTCTTTGAACTCTTTTCTGCTCCCCTTCACATGCTTTTCCTCCAACATAAGATGCAACTCAAAGAGTTATCTTCGAGTTCAGGAGTCAACAAGCTATCCATCACATCCAGGGCTTTGCAGAGGAAGAGAAATAAATGCAGGAATGAAGGACAATGGAACCTCTAAAATACACCCCATTTCCTTTCACTAACTAACGGATAGACATGAACTGACTCTTGCAGTTCACGCTCAAGGAGGATTGTAAAAACTTTTGACAGCTAAATGAGGTGAGGTGGGGATTTTTTACATAAAGATACTGATTTAGGACTGTTTCTTCCTGGTGAGTGAGGTGTTAGTTCTGCCAGCTTTGAGTGAGACATAGACTGGCCCCTTCAGTCTTACCTGGGAAATGCACAGGGAAGTCACGAGTCTGTCTGACTGCTTTGTGTTAGTGGCAGACTTCTCTTTTCCATCTCTGCAAGACACTCAAATTGCAATTTACTGGCTAAATCACCACAAGAACAAAACCTCGAATTCACCCTGAAATCTTATGTGCCACTTAAGGAAACTAATGGGAAAAACCCAGGCCTGCCACGTATCCATTGCTTGATGTCAAGGCGGGAATATGTTTTACTGGAACTGCTTATCCCAGGATCTCTGCCGGGATACCACATTTCGTAAATGCTTCCTCTGAGATACACTATCAGTTTGCCAAACAGGCTCTTTGAGTGCTCTCATCAGCTGTTGGTACAGATAACTGAAAATGACAAGTAAGGCAAAGCACAACGGATTATCAGCCGAGTGGGAGATGCTGATCTTGCTGACAGTCACAAGCAGTCTGCAGTAACTCAGCTGGTCTCTGTCAAATTGTGCTCCTCAAACGTCACCGAGTTCAGGCACTGTCCCGGGAAGGGGGAGGGTGCTCGTTTTGGCAGCTTTGTAGGCCTAACTGTGCACTGGTAGTTGTAAGCAAAAGTAGTCACAAGTCCTTTTCTCTCTCAGCAGGCCTCTGAGAACCTTGCAGGATCAGAGCACAGGCTGCTGTGTGTAAGCTGCTCTGCTGGAGAAGGCACACAGCCGTGCTCAGATGGATGAGAGCAGTGCAAATCTGCTTAAAGCATCAAAAATTGGGTAGACAGAATAATCTTTACTGAGGTCTCATATATAATACAAGGAAAATTTTGCTCAACTGCCTAATTGTTTTTCACTTGAGCAGTTGCAGTCATAATCTCATCTGAAGCTGAAACAAGGAGGTGTGTGCCCCCCCAAAAGCCCTCATTATAGTTCTACACGTGCCACTTCACCGGAGGCAACAAAAAGTTGCTGTCTTCACTCCCTATTTCTCCATTTAGCTATTCTGCAAACAAAGACCTTTCAGTCAAATGGAGGGTTTAAAAAATGCACTGAAAACCCATAATCTGATCTCCACTGTAAAACTTAAGAAATTCCAGAGGTCACTTCTCCAGCCATCCCGCCTCTAGAGCAGTCTCCTGCCCAGCAGAGCTGCACCAGCTGAGGATGAAGCCCTGTCTGAAGGGGTGTTAGAAGTGTTCCACACACTAATTGCAAGGCTCACTTACATTACCATAAATTCAATAAATTCAGAGTTTAAAGATATCTTAAGAAACACCAGAAAGCGGAACAAAATTGGACCAGTCAGTCATGGAAGATCCACCTGAATCCTCCCACAAGGATGAAGCACAATTAACCTCCAAGCTCATATGAGATGTTCTGCTGAAATTCATTTTAAGTACTTCCTGCCCTCATGCTTCTTTATGGATGCTATTCTTGATCCAGTCTAATTCTCACTTCATCATTAGTGTTTTCCAATGTTTTTACCAGGTTTTCAATAGTGAGCCAATGACTTTGACCAGCAAAGTTTCTCGGACTCAGAAGAGATTTTTGGATGAGAAGAGATGCCATCACACAGATGATTTCTTCTATCTCTTTTCTTGCTCAAGACGTCACATTACATCCTCACTCTCACAGCAGTTCCTTACCCTGAACTGTGACAGATCTACTGATAGAGCTGTCCTGATCACTGTACCAGAACTAGTTTCAGCTGACAGCTGCATCACCACATTATGCCTCATTTTAAATTGTAACGTCCTCCTAACCCTAATGGGAATTTTCCTAAATCTCTGCTCTGTTGACTAACCTTCTGCCTCTCTGTCACCCCTTCAGACTGCTGTCTGCTTCTATCAGTGTCTCAGTTAGAGCTATCCTTTCATGTTTTAATCCCTGCAACATCCCTATTAAAGTCATCCCTGAGTAGCAGACTGTAGGAAGGACAGCAGAACCTTCCACCCTCCTCTCCAAGCAGGACTGCATAATTGTCCTCAGTGCAACAGAAGGCTGTTCTCTGCAAGGAAATCCAGGGTTAGAGGTTAGTTTGAAGGTCTGTGTGAAGTTAGCTGCAAATATCCCCCTTGTAATACCTTCAAGTAGGGTAGGAATCATAACTTCATCTCCAAAAAATTAAGGACATACAAAAGAGAATAGAACGTGTTCTTTCTTCTGTCACACTGAGTGGTTGAGTCACTGGAGGTATTTATATAGATGTGGTGCTTATGTTTAGTGGTGGACTTGGCCATCTTAAGTTTATCGTTGGGTTCAATGATCCTAAAGGTCTTTTCCAACTTCAATGATTCTAGGACTCTGTGAGTGACTGCAGTCATCAAACAAGGAGGTAGAAGGCTACAGCATTACCACCTCCCTGTGCCTCCAGTCACATCCTCCTCTTTACCTAAAAACTGTTATCAGAAGGATGAAGGGCAGCAGCTTTATTCCTGCAAGAGGTACAGGAGCCATTTGTGTTAAGCGGGAGACAGAGCTCACGAAAGTTCAAGCAAGAAGGAGGTGGTTGTCCAGAGAAAAAAAAATTGTACTAGCAGATCTGAGCTTGACTTTTATCCACATGTAGAGAAGGTTCTTTGCTGTTCGTACATCATTCAGCTGGTTGCGAGCATGTTTCCTTAAAGAAAATAAGTACAAATATTAACTGTCAGACAGGGAAAGATTTGCCCAGTTTGGAGAGCTATAAAAAACCCTTCCCAGAATGTACAAGCACCACGATGCTGAAGTGTTTGGACATGCTAAATAAAAGGTTAAGTACATGACTTTGGAAGGAAGAACCTGTCTTTCCAAAGCTATAATGATGGGCCTGGGGGGACAATGGTAAGAGCTGACTCACAAGTACAATACAGCACTCAGTGACTTATGAGCGTCCCAAAACACTTCAAATATCCAGCATTTGTCATGAAGCCCAGGGAGACATAGAAATCACTTAATGGACTATAATGAGCATATATTCACCAAAGCAAGTATCGTAGTTACCATCTGCATTTCTTAATGGCACGTTAATGAGTGGGATGTCTCCTGGTCTCTGGAGTGTCTGCATTTCTCTGGTTTTGGTCCATTTAATCTCTGTGTTTAAGACGGTGAACTAAAAAGATAATTCGCAACCAGTCTTCCAGAAACAAGGACACAGTGATTACATCTTGAAATACCCTGCAGTTTCAATCACAGAATGACAGGATGGTTTGTGTTGGAAGGCACTGTAGAGATTACCTAGTTACAACCCTTCCACCACAGGCAGGGACACCTTCCACTAGACCAGGTGCTCAAAACCCTGTCCAAACCAGCCTTGGATGGAAGTTTCAGTGAAGGTTTCATTACCTACCTATCTTACCAACGTGCATATCTTATTAAACACTCCTGGCCTGATTGGTTTTTTCAAGGCCTGACATTTCACATGTCCCAGACATTTGACACTCGCTGACACTTTGCTTATAAGTCAGCCTTTACTTTTGAGTGGGTTATCACTGGCACCTCTCCTGGGATTCTGTTCCCTAAAGTTGTACTTTAGCCCAGAGCAGGCCATTTCAAGATCTCAGAAGGGTGAGATCAGCACTTCCTCCCTGCTTTCTCCACAGCTGGGCAATCTAGAGGAAAAAAGGAGATACTGCAAAGCTTTACTGTGGGTTCCCAAGAGATTCAGTCTTGCAGTGATTACCCAGTAAGCTTGGAAGGCAAAGGCTGTTACTATATCTAACAGAGGCACATGTTTTTATTGGGACCAGCACATATAAGGGATCAAGTGGGACATGGTGCAGGAATATAGCCTGGTTCTTAGTTCACGGATATAGTCTATAGAGTGAGCAGAAGTTTGACAGAATAATTGCAACTTTTTTTTCCCGTACATTGCTGTAAGATTTTTCTTTTTAAAGGTTGCAACATAAATACCTGCCATTAACAAAGCTGTCCAAGCTTGCTAGCAACTGTTGTTGCCAGTCCTTGTTCAGAAAGAGCACTACAAGGACACACATTCTTGCAGAGCTCTGGTGGGAAATCCCCTATTGAAAAAGGAGCCGCTCTTTCCATGCAGGACTGTTTATGTACTGGGGTGAGAGACATGATACACACAATCAGCCTGGCAGAGGAAAGTGTGATTATTTATTCTGTTTATTAATATTTTTTGTGTACCCTATTGTAGCATGTAAATGGAACTAACTTCAAAGCGTTTGTATTTTGGGAGATGGCTTGAGTTTCTGGCCATGGCCCTGGACTTGAAATCAAGAATTTTTTAACAATACGAAAGAAAACCCAAAAAAACCCAACCAGCACCTCTAAGATCTTGTAGGCACAGAGTGCATCAGAATGCCTCCCCAAGATCTGCACTCAGGCTGCAGATTGGTAATAACTGACTCATTTAAAAGAGCACAGCTCAGCAAACACAGCATTCCTCTAATGGATATTTGGTGTGCATTTAACGGAGCTTTTAAAACACTCTCTGAGAAAACAGGCATACCAATGAATTCCAGCCAGAGCATGAGAGGAATGGTCCAGATAACCTCTCAGGCCTATTACATTTGGAGGTGGAATCACTGTGACCTTTAAGTGAGTCATCAGCAGGGGAGTAGCCAGGCTCCTTATGCTGTCCCTTGCCGTGAAGCAGCAGGAGGCTGCAGAGGTTCATTTCCTTTGGTGGATAAGCTTGCAACAGAGAACAAGGCCCACAGATGCTGAGTTTTCTGCTTCTGGTCCACCTAAACTTGATCTCTTCTTTACTCTGCTCTTTTTCCATCTCACCTCCTGTCTGTATCTTGCCTCCACGTCCCTCCTTACCACATCCCAGTCCCCAACATGAGTCACACACTCCCTTCTCTCCTCTTACCTGTATGATAACTGATTTGCCTTTTCCTTCTTCTTCTACTCCACAGGTGAGCCCTTTGTCCTTTCTGTAACAGTGTTAATTACTTTCCTCCTTGATTTAGGCTCCATGAGGCTTTGAGAGGGGTGAGACATTTCTGTTGTATCACACCTCTGTAGCCAGCAGCAGCTGAGAAAGAGGGCCATGGACCCCACATTGTGCACTTCTCACCAGCTCCTGAAACCACAGGACAGACTTCTGCGTATTCACCCCTCCCCCATGCCTCTCACCTTCCCTCTTCAAGCATAAAAATCAAACTCTGTATACAGCTGACAGTAGTGACTGCAGGAGAATGACTGCTTGGCCTCTGCTATCATAAGATTCATCTGAGTATAATCTTGTCAAGCTTTTAGTGTTTTTCAGACACTTTGTCACACAGGCACAGCAGTGTAAGCCAGCTATTAGCGTTATTAAGCACTCTCCTTTCTCTGACCCAGGGAACAGAGGCTACAGACTGGGTCAAACGCTGCTGCAGATGCAAAGATAGGGCCCTGCAAGCTCTTGCCTTCATTTTTTAAGTCTAATGTAAACAGCCCATGGCACCTGGAGGCTGGTGGGATGACCCAGGAGTCAAGAGGAGGAATTTAGGTCAGTTTACAGCTCTTATTTTCTATTTGTTTTCTAGCCACCGCTTTCAACTTAAATGACCACTGTTTTGGGTCAAACAGTAACATGTAAAAGATACAGCAAACCCAACATTTGATTATGCCTGGAGAGCTAAATGTAAGCAAGTTGTTAAGCCTCTCCCCTCCGATCATCACTTCTGTCAGACTGAAGGATCCCAAACTTGACAATTCAGATAATTAGAAGTGGTGAGGGAAGAAGAGCAAAAACACCGGTTACTGCAATCCCCCAACAGTCAATCTTCCTTAAACTTCCCGAAGAGACAGCGCACGACCGCAAACCCAACTGTAAAAAATACTCTGCAGATTCTGCTGCATGTGTGCAGGCTGAAGAAAATTGTGAAGGAGATGGCAAAGGAAACCGCAAGTCTGAGGAAATGATAACGTGCCTTTTGCAGGTAGCACTCTTGCCTCCATATCATCATTAATTTAAAATGCTGGTAGAAGCTGCCTGGACTGTGTGTTAATGAGGTCTGTCTCTGTCAGATGACATGAAAAAATGACCATGGTCTGACCCCTGGAGGTCACCAATAATCCCGCAGCGCTTCTCAAAACAATACGATGTTAAACCCTGTGTCATGGGCAAATTGGCTTTATCTACCAAAATTTAAAAAATCAAACAGCAGCCAGCATTTTAACAAGTTTGCCCCTCCCAGACCTTGATGGTCAGGGCCACTGTTAACAAGTGATCAATTAGCCTTCTTAAAAGCACTGATAACAACATTTTTGTGTCAGGGTGAGGGCTGACTGCCAGTACCTAATCTCCCCCTTCCTCACGCAATAATTTCTGAAAACTAAACAGCTCGAAGGCTAGATGACAACAGCACTAAAACCTCTTGCTGGGTTTCTTTTCAAGCTGCCCTCAGAGAAATTAAGTTGAATTTTAAGGCAGGTAAGGCTGAGGAGTGGGGTCAGACCCCCTTGGTACTGTTGGCCTTGTGTGGGAACCAAACCCTTCCCCCTCCTCTGCCTGTGACAAACGTTCCCCCTCAGGACTCTGCTGATGACCAGCCTTGGTGAGATTTGTGTTCAGAAAACAAAAATGGAAATTACCCTTTTATGAAAACGATTGAATGAATGGCTGGCTGTGGTTTGCAGATCCCAGCCTTGCAGTAATTAGATTATTTATTCTTCCCATTGCTGATCTTCCCACTCATATCAGACACTTCCTTTGCTATCAGTCCCTGGGCTTCAATCAGCACAGCTTGTGGGTTCACCTTCCTTTACATCATCTTCATCTTGGCCTTCATTTCAGTCTTCTTAAGGCAGAGAAATGAAGCCAAATTTTGCCCTGCGGCAGACATCCACTACCTGCCCAGAGACCGGTCTGAAGCCATTGTGCCTCTTTGTGAGCTCACAGAGCCGCATGAGTGTTGGAACCCCAGCTACAAGGCTGGGACCTTGGTTTTGCCTGGTACTGTAAAATGCTTCGCACTATTCCTGTCCTTACAGTGCAGCAGAAAGTTTCTTAATCACTCAGAAATATCTGGGACCAATTACTTAAGCTTTTATAGACGAAAACTGTCTATTTTCCTTAAGACTTTTTGTCTAAACGTGCAGGTTACCATGCAGATAGACAAAGCACCAGCAGATCTGTAGAGAACATCATCTGATGTGATTCTTTACCTGTGTGAAGATTCCGTGAAAACAAAGGGCAAATTGTCTGGCACAGCTGGGGCTACCACGTGGCTTTGCCTGAAGCCCTGGGCATTGCAGTGTCCAGGGAGAGACTGAGCAGCCAGCAGTGCAGCCACAGGCATCTGCTTTTGCTCTTTGCTTGGAGAGGAATAATCACCGTACCAGATCTGTGCCTGGCAGTGCAAGGGCCACCTCTCCCGGGGTGTTCCAACTCTCTTACAGTGGTCTGTGCAACATGGGAACAGAAAACAGTTACTTCTCTCTTCTCCATCCCTCTTCTGCCTCTAGATACAGGAAACTTGGCTACCCATGGATGCTGCTGCCTCTATGCACCCCTGCACCTGGAGCAGCTGATGCAGGCAGCAATGGTGCTTCATGCATATGCTCCACGCGTGCTGGCTTGTGTAGCCCACCATCTGTCCTAAAAACAAACAAGGCCCTTGAAGTTTCTCACAAATCCCACTTTTAACATAAATTCTTCACTGAAATCAACAAAACAGAATGCCAAGTCTCAATTTTACTTTCCACTTTATGCCTCCCTTATGCCGCTGGAGAAGGGCTGTATGAAGCTCAGTATATAAAGTCTCACCCTCAGGATGTCAGCCTCAGAAACATAGTATTTTCTAATAAAATACCAGTTAACCAGGCCAGTTCAGGCAGATACTTACCTGGGGCAGAGGCCTGAATCCATCATGTTGTTGCCAGCTAGAGTACTGAATGGTGCCTTAATGCACCAAGAAGTCATTTTTATGAGCATTTCTTTGCAGTACAGCTGCATCTGGTCTCCATATTTCCACTAATTTCTGACATTTCTGAGTAATTTAAAATAACTCCTGTTACCTCACTTTCTCCCCTCCTGCCCATTGCATTTTTTTTAGTCACTGATGTCACCACAACTCTTTTCTTCAGTCACAGCAGAAACAGTCTCTCATTCCCACTTTGGCTTCTCAGTTTCCAGTTTGTCACCTCATTCTTTCTCTGTTCCTGAAAACTTAGGCTAGCTTGGGCTAAGCAAGTTTCTTTTGCTGCTATTTCTTGCCACCTCTGATTTTATAAGTCTGGACTCTACAGTATCCACCTCTCCTCATCCTTCTTGGTGTGCCTCTGAGGAAGTGCTGTTTTCTTTGTCAAGGCATGGTTATTTATTCTTCAGTTTTTATAAAAGAGGATATAATGACTCATTCTCAAGGACTACCTGTTTTAGACTTCAGGAATTTTATTGTGTTATTGGATGCAAAATCAGCTCCTGAACTGTTGGTAAGATTATTAAGGTAAGGTTCAGAAATACATCTAATAGCCATTTCCTACCCCACGTGAACGCTGCTTTTGCCCTTACCTTGAAAGAAAATAGGTGTAAAGTTACAGATGTGTAAGAGACATGCCCACTCAGGCCGGGTTTGTCATACAGTTCCAGCTTCTGTCCTTTGTCAACTAAAGCTATTCCAGTGTGCGTTCATGGTCCCACTGTCCAGCCACTGAACAAAGGGCTGATGCTGGCCGGCTCTGACTTGGGGGTAGGATTCACACCAGCCAGCTTCTCATCTGTCCGTGCCCAGCAAGAAGAAGTCAGAGACTCCTCCTCCGTGTGATGGGATGAGTCCAGCTCCAAACTGAAGGCCACAGTTTGCTATAGAGCTAATAGCAAGAGCTTCGCTTCTCTGAGGCCTCAGCAAGACAGCTTGAAAATGGACATAAGAGCCATCAGGTTGGAATTAGGTCACTGTGCAAGCAGGACTTTCCCATGGACAGCACATATAACTGCCAAACACAACATGGGTTCTGCCTCAATGATCTCATTGCTGAATAATTCAGTGAATCCTTTCAGTTAACATCAAAAGGCTTGAGGAATCTTCAAGGAGGGCACTGTCTCACCACAAGCCTGTAATAGAGTTATCACAGGTGTGAGGGCTCGGGGAGCATGGGGAAGACTAAGCTGACAATTCTTTCATGTGGGAACATTAGAAATTAATCTGTGGCTCCAAGGTCACCCAGTCATCTCTTTGGAGACCTTCCTCAGAATTGCTCTCCACACTCCATCAGAAAGCGCTACAGACAGTTAAGCTGGCTTATGCGGTCGCTCTGATAAATCACACAAGAAGCTAGAAAACGAATGTTGGCTTCTCCTTTCTAAATTATTTTTCTCCATTTTGTTTAAATCTTAGAAGTTATTTGATTGTTTCTTTTAGTTTCCTTTTTGGCAGCCCTTGACAGTCATACAAACAGCTGCACAGAAACTGCAAAATAAACCCTCCCCCTTCTCTTTTATTTTCTGGTAAGTTATGTTGGGAAAATAAATATGAATGGCACAGATGTTCCATTTTTCTCTCTTCATAAAACAGTTTATGACATCTTGCAAATGCTGGAAAAATATTTCTTTTAAGAAAGAGATTTCTCTTTCTCAAGCACACTGTGTTTCAGAGAAGTTTTAAGTACAGTTATAGAGCAAAGCCTGTTTTTGGGGTGTCTTTTTCCTGTTTATTAATAACATCAGAGAAATAAACTGAATGTTTTCAAATTAATTTAACTGGTACTTATTTGGATTAGAAAAACAATTAAAGTTTTCAGTGGCATTGATCAGCTGCTACAAATTTGTACATTTCTGTAGGCCCCCAACTAACAGCCCCAAGGAACAGAGTTTCAAAGTAAATGATATATCAGCTGCAGTGGAAGATGTTTAGCATAGAAAGTAAAACATCACCCCAAAACTTAGAGAAAAAATAAAGACCATGACTTTTTCTCTTTAATTACGTAAAACAAAGAGAACTATAGTGGCTGAATAAAGCACTACAATCAAATGTATAATCACACTGTACCGAAATGCCTGCAGGCAGAGAAAACAGTAAGGGAACCAGATAAGGTACCATTCATCATGCATTTCCTCTGCTGTCAACTCACTCTGTCACTCTCGTCGTAAGTAATTGGACCTTCCTCTCAATCACAACCACGTGGGCTGGAAAGGACCTTGAGAGGTCAGCTAGCCCATCCCTCTGCCCCAAGGCAGCATCAGCTATGCTTACTGTCACTCCTGACAGAGGCTTGTCTAACAGCTCAGAAATCCTCCAGACAGGATTCCACAACATCCCCGGGCAACCTATTCCCCTGTCATGGTCTCTCGGCCTTTGGAGAGTTTTGTCTGGTGTCTAAGCTGAGTCATGCCTGTCACGATTAAAATTCTTGGCTGTGAGGGCACAGAGGAGAGGTGATTCCTGCTCTCTTTCCGTCACTCACCAAAAAGTGGTCCTCCATACAAACTGTGTCCCCAGCCCACAGGTTTCCTTGGAAATTCTCTTTCCCCAGAATATTTCCCATCTTCTCCACTCAGAAGCAGAGTTTTGGCACAGTAAAGGTCAATGTCCCAGTGTCCACTGTTCTCTCCGTAAGGTTATAAATTTAACAAAGAAAATGAGAAAGCGAATGGATGGTCATTTTATCTCAGGGCATTTCCTGAATAACAGTAATTTCAGAGTGGCCCCTCTCCTTTTAAACCCTCCTTTGCCCCACAGCTCTGGTTCAGCCAATATGCTCATTTTGCTTTTCAGACGCCCAGTAAACAAGTACTTATGCTCAATTCCCAGAAAGACTGTAAGCATGAAACAACACCTTGTTTGAATGGTGCTGGTAATTAGCATTCCCACAGACTAGCTCCGTGCTGTGGTTATGTTGCAATCAGGCTTACAGATTTCCATTAAAAAAAAATGTTTTGTGGAGGAAAAAGTCTCTCCAGCTAAGTTATTGAGAAATGTTCCACACTGATAATTTGTTTTCTCTTCACAATAAGTTCATAGGTTTTATAAAGTAAATAGACAGCCCCCTTTTTTACCAAAGAAAACCACAGGATTTTGATAGCAAGAGTATGAAGTAGCCTGCACTCTTCATAGGAAGCATCCATGGTGTGCGTTCGTGCCCGTGCAATTCCATCTTGGTAGTGAGCATTGTTTGCTGTTTAGATCCAATCTGAATCAGCTCCGATACCATCCTGGTACTCACAGGTTATGAAAAAACTATTTCTCACCTAGTAATTATAAATCAGAGTAATTGTCATCAGTAGCGCTGAATCCACCAGACTGGAAGTTAAAATAGAGTTCACTGTTACTACACCAATAGCTGAGGAAAAAAAGAGATAAATCCTTAAAGGTGATTGTTAACTGAATGATAATGATTTTAAGATGAATTAGGCAATTCAGCGTTAAAGCATTACATGGGCAGAGCACAAGATGACCATAATTCTGGTTTCCATATGAAAAATTGAGAAAGAAAACAAAGGCAGGAAGAACAATCATGGGGGGAAAAAAACCCCAAACAAACAAACAAAACTTAACAAAAAAACCCACTCCCAGCTTCTAAAACCAGCTTTTTCTTTTAGCCAAGCTCAATCTGTAAAACTAGTAGATCCTGATACTCTGCACAGAAGTTCCCTATTTTTCAGTTAAAACTCTGTAAAAAGATATTATGAGGCTGAAAAGAAAGGTTCACTAGATCAAGACTTCCATGGGATTTAAATGTTACCATCTGCAGTATGAATTGGGGTCACCTACTATCACGATTCACTAGCAAACAAGGAAAGAAGAAAATGAAAATGCAATCAAGCAACTATACCACAGGCCATGAATCAGGTCTCATTATTTGGGTCTGCCAAAGGCTTCCTGTGGGAGCACTTTGCTACCCCCAGTTTCTTCCATCTGCAAAATAGGAGCAATACCTTATGCTGTGAGTCTTATTTCAGACACTTGTGAAGCAGTAAGGCTCCCCAGTGCAGCAGTGTAAATGGCCGTTTACTAATTGTCAGTCCTATTATAAAATAGAAATTATTCAGCTTCTGCTAACATTTGTTCCACCTCCAAATAGAGCTTGCTCAATCACAAGCTGTACATCCAGAATAATTCTTGCCTTTTGAAAAATAAGCTTTTTTGTGACCCCTGGTATGTTGTACTGCAGTTTGTAAGGAACCAAAGGCCTCTGATGGAGCCCCATATAATGAGCACAATAGGAGCAACTAATTGATTTGCACCTGACTTCTGAGTCATCCACAAGATGATTCTGTTTCTCAGCCTGACTGTGCTACAACTCACAAACTTGCTTATGACTCTTGCAGAACCACTGCTGTTCAAAATATTTCCATCAGAAGACAAGAGCAGATAAAAATAAACAAGTGAGTTGTTTTGTTCAAGTCTAGCGCTCAAACTAAAACCTTGATCAAAACAGATGAAAACAAAAGATAAGTTTTTCATCAACTCTGAGCAAAGAAACCACCAAAGCAATCAGAGCATGAAGTAATTAAAAACCTGTGCGAAAAAACCACCAACTTTTAGATACACTGAAAACAATTTTTAATCCATTTATTTACTTTGACATAAAAATTCTATTACAACTCAATTGGCATTTAGACGTAGCAACAAAGGAGGACTTTGGCATGTAAAATGCATCCCAAAAACCACAGATCCGTCACTGCCTACCAGGAAGGTGGCTAAACCTCAACAGCCCCGCAGATTCTGAGCTAAGACTTTCCCAGGAGTTCATACATGCACTTAGGTGTCACAACCTTGACAGGACTGAGTTCCACTCCATCTGCTGCACAGCTAAAGATCCTGTTGTGTTCTTCTGTTTATTGAAAGGATAACGTTGAGCAGTTCTGAAACTCCTAACATAAGCAAGAGGTCTGAACTCCTCACAAAATGCAACAACAAGTTATTTTTTTAACAACCAGTGCAGTTTTCCATTTCATCTTACATGTAAAATTCAATAAAAGCTGCAATGTTCCTGAATAGAGGGTTACTTCATCAACATGTCCTGTGAACATTATGATGATATATGTTCCTGCCATCCTTCTTTCCCAGATTACCTACATTATTCACCGTCTGTAAAAGTATGGGCATCCAATTAAGGAACAGGAGAGAAGGGGAAAAGTAAAGAGGAGAAAGATGCAAATCACACATTTCCATGAACAGAAGAACAGTATATTCCACAAATTCCAACCCCCAATACAAATTTTCAATAGGGCAGTGGTTCTGTTCTTGAGGCTAAAAGTGTGGTCTAATGTGGAAATAACTGAGCTTCGTATCAAACAACATTTTTATTGAAAATTCCACTTATGTTTTCACTTTCCTAAGTGATATTACACAGGAAATGCCGGTAGCTGCATGGATCTCTGAAAGAGAGGGTAGATGAAATAGGTGAGAGTGTATATTTCAACATACTAGACTTAAAATAACATGTATTATGACTTTTAAGAAAAGCATGATTCGTACTTATTCTGCACTGATTTTCTTTTTCTTTCATTATTGGGGCATGCAGCTTTGTCCTATTCTCTCTTTTTATCCCATCCCTCACTTGATGTTGCCAGGCTGGGTCCCACACTGCTCATTACAAGGAGTGAGCAGGATCTCCTTTACCTTTTGAGGTGAATTGAACAACATTTATGAAATTATTTCTCATTTGTGTGAGGTTTAGTTTAAAATTCATTGGCTCCCATGTCCCCAAAATCACTGAGTAATTTGAAATTGAAAACTTTAAGTTATTTCTCATGAGTTAGAACAATAGCTTTTATATCTGTTGGCACATATAACTGACAGGGTACTGGCAACAGGCAATTTGCAGCGTGAGTTGCCAATGCCTGTATGCATATTTTTAAGAATAACTCAGTGTCCAAGAATTTGGCCTGTTATATCACAAGCCAGGACTAGCTGACAGCTGTTTTAAATTACAGTGGACTGAATGATATTAGCTTTATTGTAGTTGGACTGATGCTTTGCTTTCTCTTAATCGTCCTAATGTTCTGATTTGTCTTTTAGCCAGCGGTTGCACAGCATTTATTTATAACACTCAAGGTTTAAGTCACAAATGACAGATCGGTTGGATTGTCTTGTACACATGGAACATGATCAAAGTAAAGGACTACACAGTCAGGGAAATTTAAGCTTCTTTGCAAGGGACAGCCTATAGATCCAAGGCTAGGATTTTCCTTGCAAAGCAGAAAAGACTGGCTCTCAAACAGACTTATTCTAATTTTCCTAGAAGGAAGGCATTTCTTCCAAGATGTGCATGCTATTGTAAGCTACATGTTCACATCCCACTTCAATTTCTTCTTAGGGAATAAGACAAAAGGTTAGACATGAGCCTGCAAACTGCTGTGCACTTCAATTAATTACAGTTTGGAACTAATTTATTTTATCAAGCACTAATGTCTATTCGGGGCCAAATCTTGTTCACATTATAGACAATAGTTAATTTTCTAAAGACTTCTGGGAACAAAGTATGGCTATTAAATTTTCTTGCATGTGAACCTTTAACAGTTCATTAGAAGTTTCCTACTCCTTCAGGAGGAAAAAAATGGACATAAATTTTGTTTTGTTCAGTTGTCAAAATAATGAAAGAAATCAATTACAAGGAACACCAGAAAAAAAGAATATTCTGATTCAAGGTGCAGGATGGAAATCTTCTACTCTGCTTGGCACTGGGAAGACCCAGAAGGGTTCCTCTGCCCAGTTTGAGACACTACACTTAAAGGAAGATGCAGATAAATTTTGGAGTCCACAGAAAAGCAACAGAAGTCATTAGTCTAAATATAATTCACATAAAGAAATGAGAACTGTGGGAAGGGGATGGCAGAATAGAATACTACGTGTTAACAGCCTTCAACTATGTGAAAGACTATGGTGGGACAGGAAGGATAAGCCCATTCTCCATTTCCAACAATACTAAACCAAGATGCAGCAGGCTTAAACTGCAGCAGCAAAATCAGATCAGACTCTTGGCATGGGTTCTCTCATGGAAAGGTAGCAAAGCACTGGAACTGCCTGCCAGAAAATGTGGGGAGTATTTTTCTGCACAGGTTTTTGAGAAGAGCTTGATCATGCCACAGGTGGAGAGATGAGTAAGGACACCTCCCAAGGGCACTCACAACTTTTTATCTTCTAAGATCATGTGATCTGTAGGGTTTTTTAATTACTCTTTTAATTTATTTGAACTTAATATGCTGGATAATAACCTTTACTCTTTGTCATTACTATTGCTACTTGAATATACTTGGAGTCAGTACTGCATGCTATTAAAAGTATGCTGTCCAAATGCTTTCTTGGTTCTGCTGAAGTGATGCCATAGCAGTGATAGGAGCTCACTGACATGCAGAAGAAATTTATAATAAGTAAAACAAACAACATACCACACTTCCAGACTGATCCCAAAGAACTCCATTAACGGGAAGTTGTGTCAGACCCTTCTACGTCAGTGGTTTGAAGGCTAAGACCTTTGTTTTGTTTCACTTTGTATTTCAGCCTATGAAAGAAAAATTACAAGAAGCACAAGATAGAAACCAATGTCTGAATATGACAATATCTGTCTTTTTATTTTAAGGATATTGCATTGGTCAAGCATTAGTACAGTGAAGGTAGACTTGAGTCTTGCATTTAGCAGTAGAGTCTACCTGTCTTGTTAGAAGCCTGTCTACCTGTCTTGTAGAGAAGCCCATGTAACATTGTGACCTGTTAAGATTCTACTTAATGATACATTCTCAATTGTAATTTCATAAAGTCAACTCTCACCTAGTTGTGGAACTACTAATCTTTACTCCTAATCAGCAAAATTGTGAAAGAAGAAGAGAATCACTTTTAAAAAAAGAGTCTCTATCTGTTCAAGACTCTCTGGATCCTTTGTGGTCTCTGCGATAAACATGCATGAGAGAAAGAAAATTTCTGTGTTCGTATGGTAAAGTTTCCTGAACATTCATGGCTCTGTGGTCTCTTGCATTACAAACCTAATGCTGCACAGAACATAACGTGTTTTGTAAAGGGCCAAGAAATAGTCAGTAGAGCCTGCTAATTTTGTAAAAACAGCAATAAAGAATGAAAATAAGCAAAGTTGTCATATGCTCCAGTGATAAATGGTAGTGATAGCATCAGTGCTGCAGCTGTGGCCTCATTCAAAGCCACTCTGTCCACAGGTAAACCAGAACAGAACACTTTTTCCAACAGTGCTCCTTCTTTCACGCACACACGTGCGCACACACACATACACACACACACACACACACAGAGACTTGTTTTAAGATTTACTTTTGTAAAAAACATTCTCACTACCTGCTTTATTCTTTTGGTTGAACTCCCACATCCACACACTTACATCATAACATATTTATTCCTTTGTTCCACTGTCTCATGGGGATCCCCTCTAATTCAATATGTAGGGATTGCAAGGGATTAATAGAACAGAGAGTAAAACATCCAAATCTCTCATGATTCCAGAAGTGGATAATTTCTCTTTATCTTTCCAGCTATTCCTCACAGAGTTGTCCGTTAAAATAACCACACTAAACTATTCTTCCTTCTAAAGGTAGGTAAGCTTTTGGAAAGGGATTTCTTTTTAATCAGTGCTAACAATCTATTATGGTCTACAGAGTATGCTCAGTATGAAAGGGATAAATCTTCAGACTGAAGTATAAAAATCTGCTAACCATTACATGGATTTTGAGGGTGTACCTCCAGCTTGCTACTTTGAACACTTGCCCCTTTGCCTGTCTTGAACTGGCTGTGGAATTTCCAGATCTGATGTATCATTAGAAAGAAAGTACTGGATTGCACACTAATGGTACTGTTTGAAATTTAAACATACTGGGCTTTCTCGACATGAAAAAGGAAGTATTTCCAAGGAATGCTTGGAATGTATTCATCTAGAAAATATATTTAATTATATTGAAACTGAATCCTAACCTTATTATAGATGACTACCCTTGCTGATAGAAAAGGACAAAGAAGGATTTAAGGAAAGAATTGCAAAAATATGGTCTAGTGGCATAAGCACTAAACAAGGTTAAGGGACAAAGGTGCTAAACTTACCATACTTAAGCCACATTAATCTTTCCATTAGTACATAAAAAAAAAAATCACAACTTTCCATCTCAAGTCATTACGTTGATGGGGCATCTTTGATCTGAAAAAACAGCAATGATCCCAATGGGAAGCAAGAAGTGTTTTTGATTTTTATCTGTAAAGTCTAAAATTCCTTAGGTGAAATTCAGTATGAAATGCATCCATGCAGTGATGAAGGTGAGTGAATATGTCAACATCTGTGCTTTATTAAAGCTGGACTATTTTTACTAGGCACTGAACCAGAGAGACCAAATACCCTGATAAAACCAGAAACTCCAGGAAGGGTTCTTTGAAGGTATTTCTTGCTGTCATGTAGCTGAAAAATACATCTTAATGTTATTTTCCTACATGTTTAATATAACCAGTTTGGCCCACTGCACATGGTGATCTGAAACTGTCGTCTTCTAAAAATGTACAAGGAATGAGACAGATTTCTCTTGCTCACTGTGGGTATCAAATGCAACATGAAAATGTGTTTTCTGATTCTCTGAGTAATGGCATTTCTAATAAAATACTGCTAAGTGTGGCTAGGTCTAGAAACCTAAAATAAATAAACAGAAGTATATCTCATTAGGATTAATTACTAGGTTCTTAGGCTTCCAGAGATGCAGTTTTTCTGATGAATGAATACTGTAAAGTGAATATTTTTAAGTTCAAAATTCAAAGAAACTATACTGATCCTGTCACCGGAGTTCCTGTTTAGCACAATGTTCTGACTAGTTAACCAATGCTGGAGTTAAGCAGACCCAGCAGAAAGGCGATCAGCATTGCTCTGGAAACACCGCAGATGGTGATTTCACAAAGAGAAAATCCAGCATAAGGGTAGCAGAGAAATGGAAAGTAGAGGGCATGGAGGCTGCTGGTTAAAATCCATGTTAGTGGATGGAATCATTCCTCAGTCTAGGTGAGCTTCAAATTAGGTCATACTCACAATGCAGATGCTCCATTTCAAGAAAGAATGACTCTAAATGCATTTCAGTGCACAGACAGTGACCAGAGCTTTTCTTCATGGCTGGGGAAACATGAATAAATGTATATTTGTGCATTTTTACCTCAGTTCAATTTCCATATATTCTTATATGGAAAAATTCAACTTCCATTAAGTTGGCAAGAGGCCGAAAATGAGGTGCCATATAAAATACAAAACACAAAACATGATAAAATTTGCTGGAGACATTCTCACTAAGCTATGCAAAGAAGATCCATTGCAAAAAAAAAATCATCTGTCTGGTTGATGTTAATGCAATTACTATTCATGGTATGCTTCTGTGTATTTCCACAGAATTTCTCATGGCTCTTTGAAACTTGCTTATTATCTATGCCTAGAGAACTACGGCAGATTTGCAAATTCTGTGAGAAAGAAAATAATTTAAAACAAAGGCATTAGAAACCAAAAAGTAAATTACAAACTAATTACAGAAGCGCTTTAACACTGTGTAATTGGATATGGATGTTACAGTCTGTCAAGAGGTAAAGAGAAGGAAGATTAATTCAGTCTTTCACAGGCCAAAGAACTTTTGTCCTATTTCTAGCAAATTGCCCTGATGATAATACAAAAATATAAAACCAAAACCACAAATTGGTATCAATGTCAGTATAATACTGCCTCTGGAAGTTCAAAGGAAATCCGTGACACAGTATCAAGCTGGCTTAAGGCCGCTGCATTTGACTGTGAGGACCAAAGCTTTCTTTAGCCAGCACAGAGAAATTGTGATCATCTGTGGGTCCCTGATATTTTTTCCCCTTGGATTCCCCATTTGAAATACACAGGAATGTAGAAGGTAAAGCAAGAAATAGATCCATCATAGCCTTTAATTCCAAACCTCAACATCACAAGATTCTCCTCATGCGCTTAGGCTAATTGCTGCTTGGATATATGTTCATCCCACAGAGGTGCCGTGCAGATTCCAATCCTCCACATCAGTTCCATGAAGACCTGCTACATTCTCCACTTTCAGCAGTATGTAGATGTGTTTTCACTGAAACCATTGGGTCCCTGAAATTGGAAATTCCCCTGGGCTGTAGAGTTCAAAGCTAGACACTGACAATACTGAAGTTCAGGATGGCATATACAATTAAGGAATTGCTGTTGCCGTTCTATAACACTGCCATCTCTAGTTTGCTATCAGTACAATCACAGCAGAATTTTAATTTTTTCCCCCAGTATTCAAACTTTTCAGAATGTCATGTGTTCTAATACACCCTTTTCTTTCTCCTTGAGCTCATCTCCTTATCGAAGAACCTGTTCCAAAGCTCACTCAGGGCAACAGAAGTCTTGAAGACAGGTTCAAGAAGCAAAAGCAGTTGCAGTGCATGTAGGCATTGTGTTAGCTCTTCTCTGTGTGTTTTCCTGTGTGAGATAATGTTTGCTTTCCTTGTTGCCAACATGTTACTATCTTGTATCTCTTCTAACATACCTACTAAGACCTTGTACATTCCAGTGATATTTTAAGCCAGAAGCCCTTAAAGCACATTGACACGTTGCCCGAGGGTCATAAGCCTATTCCTCTGCCCTGCCTCTGTTCTCCCTCTGAAACAGACTTGCTTAGTCACTTGCCAGTAGTCCTGGAATCGCAGCAGCACTCCATAAATCACTGTGCCCCTTCCTGCATGTTTACTTTGAAGCCCCGTGGGAATCAGCCTGCAGGATTGTGGGACACATCTAAGAAGGTCAGATAGAAAACAAGCAACTGTGGAGTCATGGCGGGGAGCGAGGATGAGGACACCTCATCACAGTGATTAGCAAGATAGATGACACCAAAGACCTCATGATCCAGTTCGGTTTTTAAGTGTCCAAGGATCTCTGAAGGACACAGATGGGGGGAGACATATCAAAACTCACCGGGAACAAGCTTCGCAAAAACATTTTCTGTGTGGATCTGCCCCTTAGTGGCACAAGGGCACAAACCTCCTTGCAAGTCCCTAAGAACTGTGCTGCCTTGTTACTTTCGTAGGTTGTGGACAAAGGAGGACAAAAAGATGTCTTTGAAAAACTGTCTTCCCTTTTGATCATCAGATTGTCAAGTGGCCAAATAATGAAAACCCTTGCATCTGCCTTAATAGTGCAGGTAGCAAGAAATTCTCCATGCACCAGAGCTGTATGTGTCCAGTTCCTCCGGTGTGTTTGGCTGATGACTCCCTGCACACAGGCAGCTCCTTGAGATGAATCATGACCTTGGACTCTTCAAAAAGCTCTTGCATTGTACCACACAGGTATGTGGCATGTAGATGCCAACCAGCAGCAACTTGGATGTCACAGGAGTGGGAAATAAAAAGCCTGACTTCTGCTAAAATGAAATAACATGGATGGAGAAAACAAAGCATGTTGTACTCGGAATTAAGTCCCATCTGTGTGCCTGACACTGAAAATAGTGTCCATACTTTCACTGGGAAAGCCACTTTCACTTTTCCTTAGGTCTCTAGGAACTTGAATGCAACTTCCTTAACCTTTTGGTACAGACCTATAGCAGAAAAAAGACAGTTACAGGTGATCCTTGGTAGGGTGGTGTGGAAGACAACATGATTTGGGCAGAAGGATATTAGTGCAGTCTTCTGGCTGTGTCACCCAATAGCTTTACAGACTTCTTTTTGAGGATGGGTTATGCCTGATGTGCTTGTATAGAAGAACTCAGAAGTGAAAGCCTTTCAACTGAGCAAGGTCCACAGAGAGAGGCAATAGCCCAATGTCCCTTCCCACAAACTTTACCTTATTTATATCCTTGGATCATCTTGGCTCAAACATTGTTACTACAGCAGCAAAATATTTAAATATTTCAAAATATAGCAGAAACACTGCTGTCCTGGTTTGAATTTTCCTGAAAATGCCTCTACCTACAAATAGGCTTAACTGGTTCGTATTTCAAGATACATTTAAGATATCAAGGAAAGTTATGCAAAGCCAGATCCTGCTTTATGAAGTGTGGATCCAGGGCACAGCTCCTCTTTTGTGGCAAAACTTTCAGAAACACCTAGGATTTAATTCCAAAAAAATCGTGTAAGTGTTGCTCTAAGGTGATCATCTGGTACTGCAAACTTACTGGATCCTTATTTAGCTGGTTTTGTAATTAAATCGTAGGATCAGTAGCAGGGGTGGATCCACTTGTCCTGGTTGTGAAATGAGTGTTTTAAAAAATAATTTCTGTGAAGAAAAACATGATAAACATGCAACTTTTAGTGCCATTGGCAGGGTAAAATGAGCTGGGCATGTGCTAAAAAGAAGGTTAAAGTAATAACTGTGTTGACTGCCAAGTCAAGGCAAGGCTACTGATTGCTGGCAACAACTCAGCAAGCCAGGAGCTATTTTTATGCCTTTTGGCTTGTCAGGAGGACTACATTTAAACTGTTTCTAGAGCTGGGAAAGGTGCAAAAGTGGTGTCTCTCTTCAGTAAATCATACTGAAGTAGAGCAGATTATCTCAGTGTACAAAAGGACCTAAAAACTAAGCAAAAGAATTAATTTATTTTTAACTGGTGATCCTGTATCTGACCGTAATTTTTGCAGTCCTCCAGCTCCTATAAATATTAGATTGTTTTTATGTTGTTTTGAATTAGTTTGGACAATTAGTTGACAATTTTTTACAGAATTCCTTATATTTACAAAATGCTGTTGTGGCCTGTAGTTGTTTACTGCACACCATAGGCTTTGCTAGATGAACCAAAGTAGGAGTAGGACTGAAAAAGAGGCAGATGCTACATCGACAGTCATCACAACTGGCCTTACATTAAAGCATTCTTCAAGTGCTGCTGCAGATGTTGTTGGTACAAGCTGGAGGAATTGGTGCATGCAAGGTCGACTCCTCCAGTGCTGAACACAGAAGTTCCTGTGTGGACATCCTTACTGCTGGTTGTTGGAACAGGCAGTGTTCTCATAATTTGTGGATTGATGCCTACCAGCAATGGGACAGCTTTCAAAGGCTCACTGATTTATTGCACTCTGTTGTTTCAAGTACTCAGCACTGGGAGAGAGGAGTTGGAGAGGGAAGCAACTTTTGTACAATGAGAAGCTGCCCATTGGTTTCTTATCTTCCCCAATCCCCATGACTGTTCAAGGCATTGCCTTTCTAAACATGTGGAGCTTAAGGTAAACCCATTATTTTTACCCAGGCAGAAGAGAGAGCTTTCCAAAGCCCACAGGGATTACAGCTTCAGCTTAGTGTGTGCTGGGCAGAGCAGGGCACCACTTACACCAGGCACGCTGCCCAAACCCACCCACGGTAACTTTCCCCTTTCCCAAGGGATGCCTGGCCCCTGCTGTTCCCTACACCTGGCACACCCTGCCCAGGGAACAGTAAACAATGGGCAGCCACAAATCTTCCCTGCAAAGCGTGGGACCTGCTCCATGCACACAACCCATTTCCAACCCATCTCCCCAGAATTCTCAGGTGGAATGGAACTCATACATCCCTTTACTGCACAGGCAGCTTGTTCCCCGGGAGGCCGTGAGACTGCTGGGGGGTCACAGGAGCATCCCCTCGGCTCCAAGTGCCCCAGGCTACTCTGGGCAGTGCTAATGTGCATTGCAGCAGCCTCTCCTGGCCCTGGAGATGACTTGATCCTCTCTTCCTTCAGGATGGAGACTCACATAAACATGGCAGAGACAAGAGGACCTTGGAGAATGAGGGAGGCAAAAAACACCTCAGCATGCCTTGCTTCCTCCCCAGCATTCTGGTTTTGCCTCAAACACTGTGCAAGGAGTCCCAGGCTCTTCTTGTCACCTAGCAGTGGTCCGAGTTCTGGCAAGAGGACAGAGTGACAGCTCTGATATAACGGCAAAAGAGACTCCCTCTTTCTGGGAAAGGAAGAGGGGATATCCCTTGAATTTGAATACGTGTGCGTTTTTACTACACACTAGTGCATGTCGTGGAATGTCCATGGAATCAAGTTCCCTCATTTCTGTTGCGACTTCTGCTGTTTGAGCTGCTCCCAATTTCCCAATCCGCACTGGCAAGATAAAGGAGAGTGTTCTCTAGAGACCTGCTCTATCAACTTTCCGAGGTCCCTCATTATTAAGGTTGTATAAACAGCTGAAAAATAGAAATTAATCTCTTTATAGCCACTCACAGCCACTCTGATTTTGACAGAAATGGGAAATCACAGCTAGAAAATCTAAATCCTGCCTTTGTTCCCTAAACTTGAAGCTACAGATTAATTTGACAGCTGTCTGAGCCTCATTAATATTGCTGTTGTCTTGCTCTGAATAATGAGCCTGATGATCGCTGTGCTCCCTTGGGACAGTCAGGCTTTCATAGTACCCTCATTACTATAAAAATATGAACACCACACTAACTGTGGGTTTTTCACACGGTCGTGAAAAATGCATTTGAAAGGGAATTTTGCAATCTTTCCAATTTTGTTAAAATACTGTAGAAAAAAATGGGAAATACTTAAAATCTGTTGCTAAGGGATTGACATGACTGGGAATGTTTGCATCTTATTTTACAGGCTCTGTTTGTATCAAAGCTTGTTCAACTTCCCAAGGACACAATGGCACTGCGCCTTCTCCAGTGTGGCTGGAGCAGGAGGAATTCCTGGGGGAAAGGGGATACAACCAGTGCACTTCCATGTTCTTGTGGTCATCTGGCTCCTAGGCACAACCTCAAAATCCCTAAGACTTCTCTCAAAAGCTCTGAGATACTTGCTGGCCCGTGGCACTTTTTTTTTTTGTGGAAGAGCAGTCATTTTGCCTCTAAGGTTCATGTACAACTTATTCATATACAGAGGCCCAGCCATCACGGAGTAGATTTTCAGGACCAGCTGGGCAAATGGTCTCCCTACACAAGGTGTTTGCAACACTCTGTGCAGCAGCATTGCAGCTTGAGGTGCTGCTGCTTCTTTGTGTCTTGAATCCAGTGGATCCAAAACTAGAGGAGAAGACAGAACTGGTGACCACTTGAAGATCTTCAAGTACGTTTTTTAGGATGAAAGATGAACCGTAGCCTTTCATCCAGAATCACTGCTTCAATCTAACCTCCGAGCATATTCCAGGTGCTCTCCACACACTATACTTGCATCCCATGCTGGGACAGCTTTCCCCTTTCCATAGTAGCCCTTTTTTCAGAATGGAACCTATGACCCTGATTTGGGAATGCATTCCCATCTCATCAGCCCTTCCACATCTTCCTGCATGCCACCCTCTTTTTTCCACCCATTCCAGGCAGACACAACCTGAAGCACGTCTGGATCCAGTAGCTCTTTTGTTTCCTTTGTACTACTGAAACCAGACCATTTCTACTTTAAAATCTCACAACTGGGGGAGCTCAAAAAACAATTACAAAGTGGAGGTCTATCTTTAAGATCAGTTCAGGAATTTACTGAGGGAAAGGAGACACGGCTGGAAGAGAAATAGGAGAATTAATGCCAGATCTGTTCAGGGAGTCCATTTTGGTTTGGGAATAAGGCCAGTTCAATTAGTCTACTGGAAGTTCCCAGAAGATCTCAGGAGGACACATCAAAGATGGCTGATGTAAGACTTCCAGGGTTCTCTGTATGTCAAGATCCCAAGGCACAGCCCCTGATTCACCGGCACTCCCTTCTTCTCCACTTTTGGGTAAGGGGACAAGAATCATTTCAGGAACTGAATGAGCAAGTCAGGGGGGAAAAATCATCTCTCCGACCCAGGTAAATAGGTTTGTTTAATTTTTCATTCCAATCTAATCTCATGGGAATTTCTAGGCTGACTGCCACTTCTGCCACCCAGGTTACTGACTCCTGTTCCCTTTCCCAGAGTTGCCAAAATTCTCCCTCTGATGAAGTTTTCCCCATTTTTCTGCTGAAGAGGATTCCATTAATATCTCCCATCCTTTTGCTGGCAGTCTGTTCTAAAATGCACGATCCTGATTTCCTCAGCAGGGGTAGAATATCTTCTCTTATTAAAAATACCGAAACACAGGCTTAGCCAGAGGTGTGTTTTATTTGACATGAAGAGATGCAGTAAAAATGCTTCCCTGGGACAGCTTGTGTTTCAGCCATCCTGCAAGGATTTGGCAAAAGTTTCCAATGTTCTGCTGGACTGTTGGCTTGAGATTTTGTTAACCCCTTTCAAAAATGGCAGTTTCCACTCTTTCCAAGTGCAGATGGATGGAAATTTCCAAGTCTTTTGTCTGGAGCTATGGCAGAGGCAAAGAGAAAGGCTGAGCCTCTTTTGATTAATCACAGGGGAATGGAGTGGAGAAGGATGATTAAGAGCTTCATTTCTAAAATTGGCTCCAGCAGCATTTTTCAAACATGCAGTGAATTTTGCCTCTTAAGGCAGTGACCACCAAAGTGTTCCTTCCCATCACCAGCCTGTAATGCTGCAGAGTCTCGCTGTGAAGGGGCAGGAGAGAGCTGGATCCCCATCTTTACCAGGTCAAGGGAACAAGACAGGAATAGTGAAGGCATAAACATTCGGTGGAGTGTCATGGGAGTCCCTAATGCTCTAGCTCATCAAGTACAACTTCATGTGCATGGAGGGAGAGAGAAGTAAGCAGATCTCCCACATGGTATGTGTGATAGATGAGATCTCTGCACCATGGTATGGCTATCCCAAAGGAGACATGTTAGTGACATGCCAGAGAAGTCTGTCCCAAAGCCAAGGTTTTCTGCTGAGAGCCTCTGGCCATGTTTAAGTACTTTAGTCTCTTGCCATTTCTCAGTGAAGATGTTGTGAGCCTTTCCATTGACTTAAATGGAAACCAGGAGGAACTTCTAGGCTCTTTCTCTCACTGCTAGTTTAGATGTCTCTCAGATATAGTTCAGTAGGTGTTGAACTTTCTTCTGAGCAAAATTCCAAGCTAAGAAATTCTGCAAGTGTTGGTCAAAGTGGAGAGGTCTTGCTGTGATTGTCTATGGTTTGTAAAGCACAATCTCTGTTTTGCCAAACAGAAAACCCATCAGAATGGGGGTTTAAGCTCCTACCCAAAGGCATAACTCCCCCAACCCCAGACCATGACACCTGACCCCTGACCCCAGGCCCTGAGCTTTGATTCTGACCTGTGACCCATGACCCCTGGTCCCAACACCTGAGGTCATGACCTCTGATGCTGAACCTTGGCCCCTGACACTGATTGGTGACCACTGACCCCAACCTTTGACCCTTAAACCCCAGTCTGACTCCTGACCCCAACCAGCTAGCTGTGCACCTGCCCCCACCTTTGCCATTGACCTGTGACCTTAGGCACCAAACCACAACCACTGCTGCAGACCCATAATCCTTGACCCTTGATCTTTAACTCCTGACCAGTGAGCAGTGACCCCTGATCCAAACACCTGACCTTTGACCTGACACATGATTTTGACCTTAAAACAGGGTCTCTGTCCCATTACACCTGACCCCTGACTTAACCCTGGCCCTGACCACAACCCCTGAGACCTGATCCTGACCTCTCCCAGCCCCCAGAAGAGAACACAATCTTGCTATTGGTTGAGAAGACAGAAGCGGTACTTGATTGAGAACACCATGGACAGGTTGTTTTTCACACCACTGCAACTGCCTGAACAGTTTCCATATGGTTTTCTTGAATTACTTTACTACTGAACCCACAGATATGCCCTGAAGACACCAGTTATTCAAAAGCTTTACAGTTACAACCCAAACGAACCTTTTGTCATGTCACATCTCACCTAGACTCTGCTTTTAGGTGACCAGAGACTTGGTCCTGCTTGTGC
>VZTD01005020.1:648015-675483 GCA_013397725.1 Rhagologus leucostigma | reverse complement strand
CTTTCACTGGCTCCCACAACTGGGCATCACTGAAAAATGTGTGCCCACCTTTTCTTCATTCCTTCCCTTCAGGTATTTTATACACACGGATGGGATTCCCCTCAGCCTCTCTTCTCCATGCCGAACTCTCTCAGCCTCTTCAAGGAGCCAACAATGAAAGGTGCTTTCCTGGACTTGATACTTACAAACAAGGAAGAATTGGTCAGGGATGTGAAAGTTGGAGCAGCCTTGGCTGCAGTGGCCATGTGACCACTGGGGTAACAGGATCCAGAAGGATAGAGAGGAAAGAATATCCAGAGAGGAGGAAGCAGGGCAAAAATCAGGACCACAAGCCTTTTGGGAGCTCAGACTCCAACTTCTTCAGAAAACTTCTTGGAATAATCTCATAGGATATGACTCTAGATAGGAAAAAGGATCCAGGAGGGCTGGTTTATATGAAAATATCATCCCTTCAAGGTTAAGAAAGCTACATTCCAACAAGTAAGAGATCAAAAAAAGGCAGCAGGAATCCTGCATAGATGAGCAAGGAGTTCCTAAACTAATTCAGATATAAAAAAGAAGTGCATGAGATGAGGGAAATGACAGGTGACCCACAGGGTGTGCAGAATGTATCTTTAATAAGGGTATGTTTCTCAAAAAAATAGCAGAAGATACTTCATCTCAGTGTTGGAGCTTATTTTATTTTATTTTATTTTATTTTATTTTATTTTATTTTGATATCTCATTTGATTAGCCCTTTCTACCTGGAAAGTTGAGGAAAAGGACATTCAAGCGCTAATTTTTCTCACAACATGGTAAGGGAAGAAAGATGAAAGAGGGAAAGGATATTCAAGAGTTTGAATAGGAGACAAGCTTCCTGTACTTCTGGAACTGTGTTCACATGCCAGCCATATTCTCTTGAGATGAAAATCTTGCGGGCATCAACCACCATGCTAGTTCTGTGGCCAAAGCAGAAATAAAAAAAAAAAAAAAAAAACACAAACCAGGTGCATATCTCAGAAAAGAGAATGAGTGACTGGGAATCAGGACCATGGCATGTTCCAGCCTTAAGTCTGTAAGCACACTGAGTAACAATTAAGTGAGCTTATTTCCATGTAATTTGGAAAGCTCTTCAGTGAGAGCTTCCAGAAGTGCTGGATTGTGTGCTGACAATACTGCTGTTAAGATTGTGGGAACTGAAAATTGAAGCCTCTGTAAAATCTGCAGGCAATATTGAGTCTCAGAAGGAAGAGTAGGCACCAGACAAGGAAAAACAGGTGAAAAATAATTTGCAAAAACCTTTGGAAACTTGGAAACCAACAAATGGGAGAAACCATATTGCCTAAGACACTGGCTGATACCTTGAGAGAGTTTGACTAGAACTAAGAAATAGTCCTTTGTTCCCAATACGTAGAGATCTGAGACTGCTTTCCTAGGTCCAGTTTCCCTTGACCATATCCCAACTCCATTTGAGGGGTATACTTAGGCATGCATTATACCAAATTCCCTAGTCTTTGATATTTAACATACCATGTTTCAATAGAAACAAAGCCAGGACTTGTGAGCTGAATGAGACCCATAGTGTTTTACAGCATCTTTTTCTGTTATTTCCAAATGGAATTGTGCCAGAATGCTAGTAAAAGTGAATCTGCATGTAGCAGCTGTAGTTAGAAGTCAGGAAGTGCTGCAGGAATGAGGCTTCAACTCAGGTGTCAACAAGTAACACAGAATGTTGTTCAACTCAGCACACAAATATCCACTTGGTAGGATGTGCTGGTGTCAACTACTTTCACTTTTTGACAGATGTCCCAGTCATGAAGGAAGTGTGGTATTTGTTGGGCTCATTCGGACATCAGACTTATGAGTGATAGAAAACCTAGTTACAAATGTGGCATATACGAGTTGTTCTGAGATATGAGCTCTTGCTGAGGTAAAGCATCTGAGATAAGATGGCGATATTTGCATTTCAAAACAGTTTCGTCAAGCATGTGCCTTTCAGAATGACTTTTAGAAACTATATTTGATCTTAGCGCTATCAGAACTAGGTAAAGTAGATGTTAATAATTCACCCTCCTTGAAGATCAAGGAATGCATCGGCAGGATTAAAAACATTTTCAAGACACTGTAGGCCAGACTGGGTGCCTCAAATGGAGGCATCTGTTACAGGGTGAGCTGAGTTATCTGTCCAGATTCTTCAGCCTTACAGCCCGGCACATACAGTACCAATACGAGTAGCAGGCTGCAGGCTCTGTGTGTTTTAAGTTGACAACACAATTATTAAGACATATCAGGATTCATCTGGACCTGTATTGACCTGCCTGAAGGTTGAGGTTAGTTTATTTAGCTGTAACAGCAGTTGTCTGATAACAAGGTGACAGTTACCTGATTTGTTTCAGCCTTTGCTTAGCTTCGTACAGCTAAACGGTATAAGGCTTATTGCAATATATATTTTTATAAGTAGTAAATACAACGTGTAGTTTTTCTTTCTCTAGTGATCTATGATGATGCTAGAATAAAAATACAGGGTAGAGATGTACATGTATAGGATGATAACTGGAGCCTTAACAGTGGAGACACAGGTTGATAACAGAGGTCCCTGGTTGTAAACAACTTGGGAGCAGCCAGTTACTGGCTGCCAAAGGAATAGGGCCTGGGCAGACAGGTAAAACAATTTAGGGGTGACAAAAGGAGGAAAAAACAGGTATCTGATATAAGTAAAACATGCTGTACATAGTAGATTTTGCTGTAACATGGAATTGTGAACCAATGTATAAGGAGCAAGCGAATTGTGATAGGAAATACTTAATAATGACACTAAGAAGACCCAAGAGTGAGGAGGAGGAAACCATCAATACCAACATCATATTTTCAGTAAAGAGAAGTAAGAAGCCCCCCACATCACACCTCTTCTGTGGATATCTTGCTATAACACTCCCAGACCTCCTAGACAGAAGCCATCAACTTTAGGACAGGATCTCTGTGTCACCAGAGTGACACTGGAAGGGTGAGCATAATACCAAAGAAAGGGACAATTACTATAAAGTTTGAGTATTTCGATTTTCACTCTATGATTATAGGGATGAACCATAATGTTTGTATAATTGGAATTATCATTGGTAGTATCATTATGTTCAGACTAATAAAAATTCATTGATTAGACTATCAAGACTTTAATTAGACTAGCAGTAAATTCCCAGTTCTGCATAAAATGTATGTGACCCACATAAACTGCGCAAGTTGTATTGCACCGAATTGGCAGGGGTGACCCCAGCTGTAATTTAAACGCAACAAATCAGTACTAAGTTTGTGGAGAACCTAGTTTGTGGGCCTAGATTCTTAAAACTTGATCCAACTACCAACTCTATTGATTTGATTTCCACGGACTGTAACGGGAGGTGGGGTGTCAAGCTCATATACAGGCATCTAGCTATACCCCGTGTGCCTTCAAAAAGATACTGAAATGTGTTTTGACATTCTCATTGTAATAACTGAAGAGATGCCAGTTACTAGCAGTCAATTCATGAATGCTAAATACAACAGTCAGAGTCACAGAATCCTGTAGCTTATATGGGACATGCGAAGGGTAACTAGGCCAATTCTGCTCAAACCAGGCCCAGTAAGGTCAGGTTGCTCAGGCCTTGCCCAGTCAAATTTTGAATATCTCCCAGGATGCAGAATCTGTTTCAACTGGAAAACATTGATTCTGTTCTCTCTGTTGAATATAAGAAGGGTTTTTCTGCTAACTTTAGATAAGGTTTAATGAAACACTGAGGAACCGATGTAAATCACTGTCGAATGTGTAATTGTGGATTGATGTCATGGAGAGGATGCTGGTCTAAATGTTTGTGGGGGTTTTTTTGTCTCAGTCTAGTTATAATGCTTTTATACAACCTCAATTTTTTCCTCTTTCAGCAGTTTTTGGAGATACAGTCATAACTCTGAGCAAGCATTCAGATGGAGGAAAGTTCCTCTCATATAAACTCCTCATATATCTTTTAGCAAAAGAAGCCAATGGACACAAAAAAAATTGGAATCATACCAAGGCATGAATATTTTTAGCACCAGATGTCTGAATGAACTAGAAGATCCTTAATTCTATCTGAACCAGATGTCCATAAGACCAGAGCTAAGAGGGGAAAAAAATACAGTGAAAAAAATTCAGGCTTTTTTTCTTTTTTTTTTTTTTTCTGAAAGAAAGGTACTGCTTAAATAGGAAATGTTTTTGTCATGGGAGTTTAGGGATCTGTCACAGAATTAACCTCTGCTACCTCTGAGAAAGCTGCTTATCACCAAGATACAAAGCTCAGATATAATAAAGGACAAAGCAGTATGGATCTTTGCTGTAACTTGTCACTCTGCTGTTTCTAAACATTATACGTGACATATATTACTGATTTGTATGTCAGGGAGAATAATAGTGAAGCAGTTCACGAAATCAGTGCCGGTATCCTCTATTTTTCAGGATAAAGAGGCTGTTTTGTCCAAATCTGGCTGGCAAATTAATATATCTGATAGATCAAGTTGCTAATTCATTTCACTAGTAGTACTGTTGCCACTAAAGTGTATAATTATATTTAGTGCCTCTATTTGTAAACCGCATTAGAATTGGTTTATGTGATCCTAGTCTCACAGCCTGGCTATAAGAGCTCTTAAATCCGAAAAACTTAGATTAAATACCTCTATCGGGAAAAAAAATACTGTCTATACAAAAACAAATTACTAAGGCAAAAATGGCAATGAGTCAGTCCATCCATGGCCCCAGTAGTTAGTGACTGGCTGGCTTCCCAACAGCATGAGTAGGGAAAAAAACAAGCCACTATGTGGTGATTAGGCTTCTTTCATTCTTCGTATTTTCAGTACAGAAGTCTGTCAATATTCAGGACACAAACACAATCCCCACAGACATTGCTAATTAGAATATGTCTTAAATATGTGCACTCTGTACACCACAACTGGAATATTCATAGATGCGTGCTCCAACTTGGTTCTTCAGAAAAATAAACAACTGTATGTTCACTTTGTATTGAATGTCATGCAGAGTTCAGGATTTGGAGTACCTGCCGCCAAATCTGTGACTTAAATAAGTCCACAATAACCAGGAAAAGCTGCAGATCTTAAACAGCTCTCTGCTGTTTTCACAAAATGAAGTGTGCAAGAGTGAGTGTAATGATTGCTTGTGACTTTTGAATAGTCTCCTTATGATTCGATATCTCTTGGAGACTCTAAAATCTGCCACGATTTCCTCTTCTTTTTACTTCAAAGTTCAAGGTGCAATCTAATTTTCTTTCACAGTAACACATAGTCAATGGTACAAACTAACTGATTTCCCATTACCAGAGTAAAACAGTAGCAGCATCTGATGTGCAGCCGCTCAGCACCTGTTATCTCCTCAAGAGGGTGGCAATGGATGCAAAAAGACATAAATATAAGTTGTTTGGTGTTTTATGAAAACACGTAGAATTAGTTTACTAAGGCCACAGGAGCATCTTAAATGTCTGTCATGATTTAAAGACAAATAAACACATGTAGCTGACAGCAATGAGAGTTTAAGGTTATTTCTGAATTGCAGGTAAATGTAGTGAGATTGCTCTTGCTGTAAACCTTACTATAGAAAATTCATAAATGCACGGGAATGAACTCTTCCTGGAGGACCACTTCCTTCCTGTAAATTCTATGGAGCAAAAGCAGATTTCCTGCAAAAACACTCATGCACCTGAATGAGAGCAGAACTGGTTACTTAAAAAGGGAGGATGATAAAAACAAGGTTACTCCAGCAGCTAACTGTAAGGGAAAGTATGTTTTCCCTGGCTACCTCAGAGAGCTACTACACTGACTGGCATTCCCCAGAAGCAGTGTCCTTTTCTGTACAGAGGTTGGATGAAAGGTCTTGCATTGCACTTTATCAGAGGGAGGCACAAATGCTGAAGATGTGCCAAAGTACACAT
This sequence comes from Rhagologus leucostigma, assembly GCA_013397725.1. Lineage (NCBI taxonomy): Eukaryota > Metazoa > Chordata > Aves > Passeriformes > Rhagologus > Rhagologus leucostigma. Next base: position 669,559 of record VZTD01005020.1, on the reverse strand, counting down.
TAGTATTTGATTTTTTAAAAATACCATTGTGTCCAAAGCTAAAGAACAAATACAATTTTATATTTTCCTGTATCTCAGTACAATAACATATTGTCACTTCAGCAAAGGATGAATAATTGATTCAGTGAGTCATTATAATTTCTTTTAAAATAACTCCAGAATAAAATAATAGTGCCTTTTGCACTAACAGTAAGTACCACAATAGTAGAACTTCCTATGTTTAAAATAAGCAAGGCTAAGATAAACGTCTTTGAACTGTGAAGGCCAGATACTTTGCATGTCCTTAACTGCTTTCATATGCTCAAAGTAAGGAAGCAGCTTTAAAAACAGGATTCATAAATCCCAATGAAATAAACTCAGATGTCATCAAACTGCTATATTGCTCCACAACTTTTTTTTTTAAAAATATTATTTTCTGGAATAGAGTTGCTATCCCATGAATCAGAACACAGACTACTGGATTTTAAAAAAGCATAGCCGTGAAATAACTTGTGGCAGTGATTAGATTTGCCCCAGTTCCTGGGAAAGTAAAGCTGGATGACTGCAATTATTTCCTTTCATTGTCTCCCTTTGATTAGTTGTGCTACACAAGTTACCAAATCAACTGGAAATGCTAGATTAAAAACACACAAACAAACAAGCAAGCAACACGCCCACCCCCACCCTTTTCCCATCGTTTGAGACTCTAGGTGAGGGTCATCTGAAATTCCCTGGGTAATCAAGACAACCTTTTAGGGCTGGGCAAACCTAGGACGTACCTCAGCTGTTTGAGGTGTCTGAGGCATCTATCTGAGAAACCAGAAGGCCTTTGAAACAGCAACTGAAAGTTAAAGCAACTGAACTAACCTTTTGTATTTTTTGTGTCCAATTATTTTCCTTCTCCCCACTCAGCTCAGAAAACCCACACAGCAGCCTCATAAGAAATGAAGAAGGAGCTCACAGTAGCAATTCATTTTTTTAATTGATAACATTGTCTTTCTGAATTTTTTTTTTTAAGTTCTCAAAGTTTAAAAACAGACAGACTGGCTTAAATTTTCAGAGAAACAAATCATTAGTAAGTGAAACAGAAGCATGCTGACAACAAAGGCACAGCAAATGAGTAAAATACTGTATAGATCCACAACTATATTCATTAACAATGTGCTATTATTACAAGAAAAATGCCCAGACAAATAACGGGGATTTTAAATTATGCAGCTATTAGATAAAGGAGAAAAAATGTGTAGAGACAAAGAATATCCTGAAAAAAAAAAGTTATGCCTGCCTTTTTCCCAGATCTAGGAGTTATCTAATAAATTAAAAGTCTCTCTCCCACAGGTCTTGCCTCATTTCTATTCTTGTATGGACTGTCATGAAAATCTTAACACTATTTCCACACGTATTTTATATATGAAACAAAGATTAAACTCTAGAGAAGGCAGAGCAAGAGATCAAGAATACTGAGAACAGCCAGGACTTGAGCTGTCAGAATCTGTTTTCTAGCCATTGTCTTACTCTGTTTGAAAATAGGTTTTTTCTGTGATTTTTTTGGATAATAAAGTATCATAGAAACATAGAATGGTTTTGGTTGAAGGGACCTTAAAGATAACAGAGTTCCAACCTGCTTGCCACGGGCAGGGGCACCTTCCACTAGACCAGATTGCTCAGAGCTCCATCCAACCTGGCCTTGAACACTTCCATGGATGGGGTGCCCACAGCTTTGCTGCACAACCTGTTCCAGTCCCTCACACCCCACACAGTAAATAATTTCTTCCAAATACCTAACCTAAACCTACCGTCCTCCAGTTTGAAGCCATTCTACCTTGTCCCGTCACTGCATGTCCTTGTAAGAAGACCCTCTCTGGCTTTCTTGCACAGCCCCTTCAGGCACTGGAAGGCTGCCATAAGGTACCTCCAGAGCCTTCTTTTCTTCAGACTGAACAATCTCAATTCTCTCAGCCTTTCCTCATAGTGGAGCTGCTCCATCTCTCTAAACATCTTGGTGGCCCTCCTCTGGACTCGCTCCAACAGGTCCATGTCCTTCCTGTGCTGGGACCCCAGAGCTGGATGCAGTGTTCCAGGTGGGGTCTCACCAGAACAGAGCAGAGGGACAGAATCCCCTCCCTGGCCCTGCTGCCCATGCTGATTTGGATGCAGCCCAGGACACGTTTGGCTTTCTGAGCTGCAAGTGCCCATGGCTGGGTCAGGTCCAGCCTCTCACCCACCAGCCCCCCCAAGCCCTTCTCAGCAGGGCTGCTCTCCATCTGCTCATCCCCCAGCCTGTGTGGATACTGGGGGTTGCCCTGATCCAGGTACAGCACCTTGCACTTGGTGTACAATAACCTTGCATTGGGTTCTATGATATTCCTTCCTGGAATCTGACTGGGTTGCAATTAAGTATTGATGATAAGTAAAAACTATGGCTAGTAATTACACTAGCCTAATAGCCTCTACCTCCCAAGCATTTAATATTTGAGGGATATCTGTAGCTTGCATTACTCATATTGACTTTTTTTTCTACGTCAGATATGTAGAATTTATAGATATGATTTACATATTCAAAATGATGAGTTCAGGAGATGCTTTGAAAAACTATGATGTCAGCTGGTGGCCACTTAACTTTTGTCTGTCAGAATACTAATAAGGGAAGTTGACTACCTCGATCTTGCTCCCAAAATCTGCCAGATACTCAGAGAGGGGAGTAAGAACAAGACAAGCACAGAGTGACACATCACAGAATAATTGCTCAGCCTGTAGCTTGCAAAGTGTATGCACCATCTTTGTATCTAACAGTCCCCACAGAATTTCCTTCAATACATTTGTTCATTGCTCTTGTGACATTTTAATATTCCAGTGCCACATGGCCAAAACTTCTACATTCTGTAAAGAAGTATTTCCTTTTCTGTTTGTTTGTTTCTTTTTTTTTAATCTCACGCTCACCATCTTCATTTGATACCACTAATTTTTTTTTCAAAAAGATAATCAGCAGTTGATCTCTATCCACACTCTTCACCCTACTTGTGTAGACTGATGTCTTCTCTTTTTCAGACCTCCAAACCAGTGAAGAGCTGGTGGTAGAAGCATTGCCTATATAGCTCTGAAGGAGCTGGAAAGGAGCAGAGGGAAATATGGAAGATACTATCACTGAAGTGGAGAAGATCTGATGGAGAATGAAAGTAGATATATTTTTATTTCAAAGAATACAGCTACAGAAAATTTGAGAGAATGTTTGAGTAAGCTTCTTAATTATCTCACAAGCAAACAGCTTTTTCTGGAAATTAATATAGCAGAAATATTTTTTTAAATGAACAAGAGGAAATCATATTGCTTGGGAACAGCAAAATGACATCCTGGTAAATCTCTTGATTAATTGTAAAATGCAAAAGATAACAAAAAGACTTAACAAGCTATGTTTAGTAGTCTGAAGATATCTCAGTGGAACAGATGAACAGTTATACATAACAACTTTGGAGAAAGCATGATGACATTAATTTGAAATATTATTTTGACATCTCTATCATTAATACCATCTTCATTGCACAATCCCAAAATCAAAGGCAAGAGAAGGCAACATCAATAGGAGATTTAAAATAAAGCTACTCCTAGAGGATCAAATATTTTATATTTGTCAGCTACTCAATAAAAACATGAAAAATACTATTAAACATATTGATTTTATAAAATCTGGGGGGCAGGGGGAAAGGCACATTATGACATTCTGTAAAATAGCCTTGGGTTTTGATGAAAAATTAGGAATCTCAAAATACTTGAATGATAAAATTAGGTGCTGGAAGCTGAAAAATGTACTATATAGATAAAGAAGGAAATCTCTTCAGTATATCAGTTTAGGAGTACTCTGGGATATACAGTAGCTTCTTTAAAATGACTACTGAAAAAAATGGTTTAATAAGAAGATAAAATTTTCAGAATATCACAACTACAGAAGAGTTCCACTATCTTTTTAGATATGCTAATAATTTGGTTATGAAATAAGATACATATGATGTGGAAAAAAAAAGAATTATTGGATTTGGAGAAAAGAATTCGAGATCAACAACAGCAACAAGAAGAAACTTATTATTTTAAGCTGACAAATTATATTAGCCACCAGCCTGTAAACATAAATATTAGTAAGTTAAAGCATTAACTGAGAATTATTTGGGGACAGAGTAAATTAAGGCCTTAGGGTAAAGATGGAGTGCTTATAATTATTCTTCAGATAATTTCAGTACCAAAAATTAATTGTGAAATACCTTCTCGTATAAAAGATTCTTAACAGTTTTTGTTTTGTTTTTACAGATGGAACATTTGAGTAAGAAAGACAATTCAATATATTATAAAATTAAGTACCAGTTTATATTTGGGTCAGTGAATTTCATTTTTCATAAATGTATAGGAACACAATTGTCCTTTAAATTTTCCATCCCTTCTTCGAGAATACCTTGAAAGAATAAATAGGTTCAAAGGAAGGATACACTCCAGTGTCATTTTCATGTGAAATAGGCTGATTTTTTAACTTTTTCTGAAAATTTTTCTACGTTGAGTTTTTCAAGGATTATCACCTCACAAGGACCACTGAAGATTCTGTGTTCTTTAACAGAACTAATAATTTGAGACAGTCATACGGACCGAAAAAAGAAAGCTGAAGCGTGTAATGCAATGCTTTACAATACTGATGCCACTGTTTTTCTTACTAAAGCAATCTGAGGACTGATGAACATCAAAATACTGAGTTGTAAGTTATCCCTTTGATATTTTCATGGTTCATTGAAGCCAAAAGAAGCTGTGCACATCAAAGAGTGAAATCTGTGCAGTGTCTTTTTTTTCCCACTTTGAGCCTCTAACATGAGGATATATTTTACATATTTGCAGCCTGAGAGTTGTTAGTTTATCAGTTAGTTTTTAGACATGACTTGCTGGAAGATGCATTGCTGTAGCAAAGGAGGTAAAGGAGTATAAGCAAACCAAGTCAAGTCATTAGTGTTGCTGTTTTATTCACAACTATTTGCTGATGATAACCTAAGTCCTTTTGTGTGCCTGAATTATATACAAATGAGCAATGGAAGGAACATTTCTGGGCATTTACTGTGCAGCCAGAGGAGGGGAAAGCCAATACAGTGCTCAGAAGGAGTGATCCAGCTAGCAAGTGGCATCTAGCATGTCTCCTAGCCATCAAGTTTCCTCCTGCATTAAGGAGGAGCTCTTCACCCTGTACTCATTCAGTTATTCAGGCCAATGTCTTTTTTAAAATAGGTCTATAATTAGGCCCTAAATCCATACATTCAACTTAAGCAATCGAACATTCTAAATTATCAGGCACCTAGAAATTTCCACATCAGATGGCTGGGCTATATTAAGAAATCAAACGTACCAAGGACTGTTCTCTGGCACTAGAGGTAATTGGCATGCAGCAGCCCTCACCCCCATAGCTATGTGACTAGGCTGTCCAGAACAGGGTGGCCTGACCTAAACTGGTTGTTGGGAAAGGTCCCTTACCCATGCTGCTACCCAAACCATGCCTAGGAACTGTTAGAAAGCTGGGCAAAGCTCAGACTTCTCCTAGGGATCATACTTGCAGTTTAACGATTACAAAGCATGTTGTCAAGTAACAATAATTAAAAAGATTAGATTCAGTTAGAGTTTTCTATAATAGTCTAGTACAAAATTAATCTATCAATATGCGTGAAGTCTACAGTTTGCAACAATTACGGAAACAAAACGGACATGTCTGTGAATGAGATGCCGAAATAAAAGAATGGTAGCCAATCCATATTTCTGTGCTCAGGAATCCTGACTTGGACCCTGTTGTGAATTAGCAATGCAAACAAACTTCAAAAGGAAGTACACATTCCCAAGGTTCAGTCACACATGTGCCTCAGGGTGCTAGTGTTTGAAGACAAAATACACCACATAGAAGGAAGAGTTGTGTCAGGAAGTCGTACATTTTCAAATGCAGTATCACATTCTTGCTTTGAATTATTACGAGCAAAGATGATGTTGCTTGAGTCACAAAGGAAAATGGTAATAACACACAAAGTGAGAGAAGAAAAGCAACATAAAGTGCTGAATATACACAAAATATCAAAGGTCATAAAGCACAGAACACTAAAAAGGCATGAAAAACCATGGTTATAATTAAGCTAAAGACTTGGTTTTGAGAAGCCTAGAAATCGGAGTGGTATTGACACTCCATGGAATTGCGGACTCTGTAATGAAAATAGGCAAGAATGGCAAGGGTACTTCTAGCAAGCTTAACTTTGGGATATTTTTCTCCTGTACAGGAGATCCATACATTTAAATGCATGGAAATCTACTGCCCTTTTTCATACAAATAACCTGAATAGAGTATTCAGGAGAAAAATCAACAGTATTATCCCTACGATAATTTATTGGTGTACTTAACTGTATTGTTTGTTATTAGTATGTTATACTAATATGTTATTAACCAACTAATATATATAGTTGGTTATATAATATAACTATTACTATTATCACTATATATAGTTATATATAACTATATATACTAATATGTTATTAACCATATTAACCAACATGTTATTAGTAACACAAATAAACATGCCGGTGTTTTTTATGTCTATATATGCAGCTGTGAAATGTATTAAAGAGTTTATGCTGAGTTACTATTACACTGGTATAAAGGACAAGATGCTGTGGTAGCATGAATGTTATTTCTTTAGCCTATTTACAAATTACATGAAAAAAGGTATTTTTAAACAATTCAGTTTAAAAATCAGGCTGTGTCCCTTTGCCATAAATCAAAGTCCCAGCAGAAGCACCCAAGTGAGCTATTTATAATTTTGCTGGTGCCAACAGAAGCTAGGTTTAGTAGCAGCCATACCATTCCCTGAGGAACAGAGAGAGCTGGCCCTGTGGTTGGTTCAGGAAGAAGCCATGGGTCCATGGAAAAGAGGGGCAGAGGCACAGCCTTATGCAAGGTGTAAGGGGCCAGAGATGGAAAAGGGCAACAAATCAGACAGAATTAACAGAGAGAGGGAAAATTCCATGCTCTATACATTTATTAGTTTGGTATCAAAGAGGTCTTGCATCAAAATATAACAATTTGAGGAATGCAGTCCAGATTTCAGATCTCTTTCTTTTGGAGCAAGTGTTTTAACTGCTATAGTGCTGTACAGAAATAAGTCTTTCCTTCCCTCCCTGGAACCTAACTGGGCCCTTCAGAGAGCACATACACCCAGATGGGATCCACCTGACCTAGTTTTGGACACTTAACATCCTGATAATTAGATCTGAGTTAGCTGTCTGGACTACCTTCACCGTGAAGAAACAGTTGTATAGCACCATTCCCCTCAGTTAAAATAAATACTCATAATAAATAGGTCAAATTAATCACTTCCTAGAAATGTTGTTAATTATAAAGGGAGACCAAGGTGACCAACAGAGACACAGAACATAAACACACAGCATAATTCAGGCTGCAAAGGACCTCAGTAAGTCTCCAGTCGAACCTCCTGCTCACTGAAGTCAGGCCAGGTTGCTCAGTGTTGTGTCCAGTCAAATCCTGACCACCTCCAAAGCCAGAGACGGCAAAACCTCCCTGGACAGCCTGTTTCCCTGTCTTACTGTCCTGGTGTGGAAAAAATTCTTTCTCATGTCCAGTCTGTCTCAGTTTGTGCCTGTCATCTCTTCTCATGTCACCATGCACCACCGGGAAGAACAAGGCTTCACGTTCTTGCTTACCTCCCCACAGGCACTGTGAGGTGAGGGCTTCTATTAGGTGTCCGTGAATCCATGACTTCTTCAGGCTGAACAAACTCTTGTCCTCAGCATCTTCTCATATACCAGGTGATGCCCCGACCACTCTGATGGTTTTCCACTGAACTCACCTCAATTTCCTATACTGGGGAGTACAGGAAATTGGATTCGGTACCAAAACTGAATGCAGTATTTTCACAACCATAGAATGTTTTGGGTTGGAAGAGACCTTTGAAGACCAACTCTGCCTGCTGTGGGCAGGGACATCTTTCACTAGATCATGTTGCTCAAAGCCCCGTCAAGCCTGGCTTTGAACACTTCTAGGAGTGGGGCATCATAAATTCTCTGTGCAGCCCACCAATCAGTATGTGCAGCAGGAAGGGGCTAAACATGGGGAAAAACAAGGGACTTGGGGATTAAGCAATGGCAGGAAAAGCCTCAAACCAACAAGTGTTTCTGCTTAGGATAAGACCTAAACAGCCATGTAAGTCTCTGTGTTTATGTCTAGCCTGACCTGCTGAGGTTGTACTGTGCAGTCTTGAACCCCAGACAGAACAGACATGGAGGCACTGTGGGTCTCTGGTTTTTGTCTAGTCTCAGTACCTCTTTCTTTCCCTCACAAATGAAAAAGAAATTGATGCCTCAATCTGCCTGTGCCTTGTAGCTGGCTGTGCATCTTCCCTGACAAATATGAAAATATTCCTGTGTTTGATAATGCAAACATTATCGCTGTGGTCACACACTGCGCAAGAAGTGAAAATGGTTCATCCAGTTTGGCCAGAGAAGAGAAATCCCCTAGTACTGACTCCAGTTCTGTGCCATGGCCACTTCCAGCTAGGAATCAACTGCTAGTCACAGCCAGGGAACCTGGACCACTCATCAGCCAAATGATGGACAGAAGACTTGTCTCACACAGAAATTGTGAAACAGAGTTTAGGTCTTCTTGTATAACTTTGGCCAAGTGCTGCTCCTCACTTGGAAAATGGGGCTAATATTCGTATCTTCTGCTTAGCTTTTAAACTTTTCTACTACAATCTTTTGCTATGCATTGACATTCTGACTTCTCAGCATCAGCTGTAATTTGTAGGTATTTCAAAAAATAGGATAGTCAAGTAGAAAAACAGCAGTGTAGCATTTGGCCATGTTGCTGGCAACAACAGTGTTTCAATACTCAAGATGAAATGCTGACTAAAGCAAAAAAAACAACCATACAGTACATAATTATTTTGAATGGTTGCAAGAATCCTTTTCTGATCCATTTGTCCATTATACCAGGACCATGGCCTTGGATTTGCCTCACCAATACAGGCTTGCCTGGAAGTCACTGGATGGTGGCTGACCTTGACAGTTTGTCACAGACACAATCCCCATACGCTGATCTGACTTCCCTTGGCCCCAGACCTGCCTCATCCCCATGGACATGTCTGGTTACCCGGATTGCTGGCTCACCTGGTTCCCATCACCACCCATCCTCTTTTCTCCTTGTTTGGGTGATGGGAATTGCTGCCCTGCCAGCCCCTCTATCACTTCCAGCTGCCAGCCCCACTGGCCTTGTTGACTATCCCAGGTTTGCTGCTTCCTGACAGAGCCTAGCTGTAAAGTAAGCAGCAAACACAGCTGTATATTGAGCACCAGGAGATGCAGATGGATAATTTTATTATAGGTTGTACTACTCATACTCACCGAAGCACTTGTAACGTTATGAACCAAATAACCCTTCTTCCTCATCCAACTCTCTTCTTATAACACTCTCTCTCTCTTCCCCCACTATGGCCTTGTACTTTACTGCTTTGTGTACGCCCCAAGTATCAGTAGCTAACGCTTTGGATCATGTTTAGGCATGAACGCAGCTACTTTCTATCTATTTGCACAAACACAAACATGCATTTAAGGCTCAATATATAACAGAGAAATATGACCTCTACCAACTAGAAGATGCCAGAATTATAGTGTAAAAAGGCCAAGTGTAGACAGTATAACTGACCAACAACTTTTTTATTGTCTAACTATATGAAAGTCCTTTATCTTCTCTTCACGTTTATTATCCTGTAGTAGAACAATTATCCAATATATATTGGATTATTTTGGCTGCATAGATATTGGGCTATATATAGCCCAAATAATCTTGGGCTATAACCTTGAGAAAATCAATAGAAAATGTCTGCAGGGTGTTTTTTAGTGCTAAAATGTTGCTTCTTTAATTTCACTTATTAAAATGGTTTTTGTGTGTGTATGTGTGGGGAAATTAACTATACTCCACTTAAATGATAGTTTATTAACTTTATAATTTTTGCCAAAGAAAAATTAGATTATCTCTTCCAAAGTAATTTCATGCCCTTAGCTGAAACTGCCCACTGACTCCATATAAAAATTGACTTTAATAGGGCCATACGTGAATTAATTTAACCCACTTAAATCTGGCTGGACTTCAAAGCCAGCTGGTATTTTCCTGCATGGCTTAGCTGAGACCTCCTCAGTCAGCAGAGCTGGGTCTTCCTCTTGCTTCCTCCTAATTTGACATGGTATCTATCCATAGGCTTTCAACACCCTCTTGAATAAATAGTGAGGAGCACTGTTTTTTAAACCAACAAGATTATAATAAATGTTGACAGGAGTCAGATTCTGGAGCTGAAAGATATCCTTTTCTGTGCGTCTGTGTCTGTGCTTTCATTGCAAATAAATTTAAAGGAATTATTTCTGTAGATGTCCTGTTGCAACCTGTGACTGCATTATTATCAATATTTTTAAAACTTCTGATACAATTTTATGTGTGAGTTTTGCCAAAGCTATATGAACATTAAGGAAACTTCCCCGTCTGACCATCCAGGAGCCACTCTGGCAGTCACAGTCCCACCACCTGAGACTGTCACTGCTGGGACCGAGGTCCCTTCACAGTGGGTGGCTCCAGGGAGCTGACAGCTGCCTGTCTTGATGCCCTACACATCCCACTGTCCCAGAGTCAGACCAGATTTCCATTCTGGCTCAACCCTAGGATTTCCATAGCAGAATCTCAGATATCCGGATCCTTAAAATAATTTAATCATGGTGCAATCGCAGAATAACAGGCCAAGCTGGTGCCCCCAAGGAGGGACTCTGAACAAAGGACAACCTGGGTTTCATACCCTCACAGTCTGTGCACAGTAAGGTCTGGGGTCTTCCAGCTGAGTCCTCAGCTCCTGCCGTGTCTCTGATCCAGTCACCTGGCTGGGCCACAGGTCCCTGTGCCCTTTGTTCTGCAGAGGGCCAGCAGTTCACGGCCGCTTGCCTGGGGCTCCAGCACCCGGAGCTCAACCCGCACCTTGAACTGCAGCTGCACCCCGAGCTACCGGCACTGAATGTATTCCTCAACGTGAATATCAAAGTAATTTCTAATCGTGATTTCTTGATTACAGATCAACATGGAAATATAAAAAGGATATAGCAAACAAATAAGTTATTCTTTATAAAACATTCTCATATCTCTAATTCCATGGCCTAAATTTTAAAATGCTGTCAGTCATTATGAATGAGCTTTTGGGAATCTCACCTGAATTATAAATGTGCCTGGTTTTGATAAAATGCTACAATCAGAAAGTACTAAGCAATCACCCTCTGAATATCTGTCCCTTTTCAAGTATCTCAGATGGAAAATTGAAATTTAAATACTTGAAACCACAGGCTGATATTTGTAAATGTAAGATAAATATAGAAGAAATCCTGTTACTGTTCAAATTCTTCCTAAAATTGATTGACTTCTGTAGGGACAGTAGTGTACAAATTCTTAATGTAATAGTTGCTCAGCAAACAAGAAACTTTTTTGTTGCTTTTTTGGTTTTAATCAAGGCATAATATTAAGAATTTAACTACCTTCCCTTGAATTTCCTTTTCTTTTCATCCTACTTCCTCCATTCAAAGTTCTGTGCATTGGTTTGTTTACATATACTTAATTAGATTAAACTAATCCACATGTATCTTAGTATATTTATAGGATATATCATTCCCTCATGGATACCCTTTGCTGGTGACAGTAGTTTCTATTTTTAGTTGAACAACATATTTACTGAGTGCTGGTGCAAGTGTTTGGCTTCAGATTTGTAACACAGTCAAGGTTTATTGAGCCAACAATTTTGTGGACATATTAATATGGCTGATAATGAAGATACGAATTCTGTTTATTTTTACATTTCCAAGAAATATATATCTAAAATTCTGTCAGCTTCACTGCTCTGAATGTGCATAGGATTGGGGTTTTTTTATTAAAACACAGCAAATACATACCTACGTAACAAAAAAAAAAAAAAAAAAAGAAATAGCAAAAAAGGAAGAAGAGCAAACATCAATATCCAGTTCTTTTTTTTTTTGAAAACCTGACAGAAATTTCATTTCACTACATTTTATTACATTTCATGACATTTCATGACATTTCATTTCATATCATTTCATTGCAGGGTAGCCCTTACCATTAGCCGAAAACATTCCTAAAAAGGCTTGTTTAGAGTAGAAGAGTCTCTGCCAGTGGAACTGTCTCCCATAAGTATTTTGGGAGAGCTCTCCCTCTAGTGGGAAAAGAAAAGAGCTTTTGGAAGAGGTGTTTTTCTGTCACACCACATGACAGATATACACGATGGGTCAATGCTGCAATACGGGAAGAGGAAAGAAATAAAAGCATTTTGCTAACAATCAGAAGTTAGATGCAGGAAAAAATAACTGTGGACCAGGTCAGAGTGTTTTATGGAACTGTATAAAAAGTGATTGTGATCTTCCACCTTTCCCAAAGGGAAAAAAACCCAAACAAAACCAACAAAAAACCCCAAACAAAACCAGTTCTCTTATATTGGATGTGCTGCATCTTTTATATATAAATATATCTGAAAATCCTTCAGAACTTTGCATAAATAGCAGGTAGAAAATCCTCATATATTTATTGATTATTGTAGGAAGTAGTCCAGTTTCAGATTAGCTTCTGAGAAAATTCCGTGTTCTTGTTGTATCAGCATTTAACATATAAGCCTAACTGAAAATAGAAAAACTGTCTCAACTGTCTTCCCTTCATTCACTGTGATTCATCAATTCTGATAAACTTCATCCATTTTGATAAGCTATACCTTCCTCAGAGGCTGCAGAAGAAAATGTAAACATACTCTGGAAAAGGTGTTAAAAATGGGAAACCTTCATTTACTTTGTATTGCTATACCAGCCATTCACTACAACCCTTTGAGCCCTGTCATTTGGCCAGTTCTTTACCCAGTGCACCATGTACTGCTCATTCCACAACTGGACAACTTGTCCAGAAGGATGCTATGAGGGATAGCATCCAAAGCCTTACTAAAATCTAGACATCTACATCCACTGCATTCTCTTCTTCCATGCGGTGGATGACCTTGTCTTAGAACAATACCAAATTATAGTTATATAGGAATTTCTCTTTGTGACTGATGATTACATTACTCTTTAAATGCCTTTCAGTAGTACCCAGTATAATCTTCTACATGATTTTACAGAAACTGAGGGTAGAATAAAATGTCTCTAATTTCCTGGGCCTTCTCTTGCTCTTTTCCTGGATTGGAGTAACACTGGCCAATTTCCAGTCAGTAGAGACCTCCTCCAACAGCCAATACATTTGGTAGGTGGTCAAGAGAGGTCCTGCCGTAACATCCACCTTCAGAATTCTGGGATGAATCCCATCAGGTCCCATGGACTTGTGAATGTTCTGCTGATACAGCTGGTCCTTTACAATTCTGGTGTCCACAAATGGAGAACCACTGTTCCTGTAGCTCTGTGACTCAGTGACTTGGCACCCCAAGGCTTATCAGTAATACTAAAGGCTGACTCAAAAAAAGCATTAAATGCCTCTGCCTTTTCTTCATCACCATTTGTCAGGTGACCAGCTTCATCAGGTATTGGTTCAGTATTTTCCTTAGACCTCTTCTTGCTATCAACATACTTTAAAAAGCCCTTTTTATTGTCTTGACACAACACTGACCAGTTTCAATTCTTGGCCTTTCGTGTTTTCTCCCTACAGATGAGAATTACAGCTCTATGATCTTCCTACGAAGCCTGACCTTGCTTCCAGAGAACATACAATTTCTTCTTCCACCCAAGTGGCAAAAGGAGTTCCCTGTTCAGCTAAAACAGTCTTCTTTCCCACTTGCTTGACTCACAGTACCGTGGCATTGCGTGCTCTGGGGCTTGTAGAAAGTGGTTCTTCAAAACTGACTTGCTCTCATAGAAAACCCTAAGTCCTCAAAAAGCAGGGCACTGCAAACTGGTTCCCTCAGCAACTTAAGGCTTGCTCTCTTCTAGTCCAGGATAGTGACTCCACTGATCTTTTTCTCATTACACTGAAAATTTTAAACTCCACCACTTTGTGATCAGTGTGGCCAGATGATTATCATTTGTATTACTATACCTACCATCACTTCTACAAGTCCTCTGTACACAGATAAGAGGTGATAAGATCTTATTTGTTGAGTATATAAGGAGCCGTGAGGAGACAGAGAGAGCGACGAAGTGACCTGACATGTTGCCTCATGCAGTCTGAATGAGAAGCCAGCCTCCTGCTCCCTGAGCACCTGGAATAGAGAGTCTGTGGCCCTGAATGACAGAGCTGGCCATCAGGACAACTGGCAGCCTTCAGTCGGGCATTGCCTGACTTCTAAGGTGTCATCCTTGTAATGCTGTCAATGCTCTTTGGACACAGATCTCAAACCAAAGACATAACAGTGAACCTTTTTTCAGTACTACAAAGCCATCACAAAGATTATACACTTTAATTTTGTTCAGGGAATTCTTTAAAAAGTTTCACCCAAGTCCTGCTACAGGAAAGCAATGCAACTCTTCCATATCAACTGATTAAGTAGTAGAAATTATTATCAGGGTGAAACAAGGCACTTGCTGACGGTTTTGTCTCTAAAGTCAGGAACATCTAAGTGGTACAAGAAATTATAACTGAGAAATCTAAGAAATTATGACAGAGGTGAGATATGTGAAGTTCTAACAATTGCTATTAAAAAGTTGGAGAGAATTTATGTACCCTTTGTGTCTTTAAAATAATGTTTTTAATACCTGAAAATTGCTGAGTAAACGTATGAGCTGAAGTTAGACTAAAACTATAGAAACACACTAAAAGACACTTTCTAATATTAGACTGCAGTGAATCAAGTTTTTCTCCTATAATTGGATTCTGGTAAACTTCACCTTCCTCAATGTCTGCAGAAGAAAATGCAAAAATACTCCCTAAAAGTTTTTAAGATATTAAAATAGTATAGCGGCCACCCATAAAATTACAAACAGATTTTTTTTCTTTTCTTTTTTTTTTTTTTTTGCATTATAGGAATTGAGGAAAATACCCAGGGTTTAATTTCCCGTAATTAAATATTATTGAAAAACTTGGGAGAAAAAAAAAAGAGAAGAGAAAGAAGATTCCACAATGCCTGCTCTTACCACAAGTTTAGTGATTTTCCTCTGGAAAGAATGCAAGTTGCCTCTAAAAGCATGACTGAGTAGCGGCAATGTCTGTGCTCCCTCTCCTGGCTCTGCAGCAACATTGACCTGGGCAAATCCTAACCAGGCTGACATCAAGCTGAGGCCTGTACAACAGAAAGAACAAAAATGTAAAGCACTGCACTGTTTCAGCTTCTTCACTGAGAAAAACTAAAAGTTACTTCAAATGGAAATTAAAATTATTTAAAAAATATTTTATTTCCAAGCTTCTTGAAATTTTTTTTCCAAGATCTGACAGTTAAAAAATATAAAAATGCCTTGCACAAGAGACAATAGCACTTTCCCCAATATTTCTAATGCTGCAGGTAATTTTTAAGAATAGTTAGTTACAGATATCCTGATCTCCATGGTGGGTAATCTGAAATCTTTAAAATACTAGTTTATCTAATAAATTGTTCACAAAGAAGATTTAAATAACCTTTTAAATGCTAAAATTAGATACTCTTTAATTGTGTAATTGTAAACCCAGTAACTTCCCAAAACCAAACAGTACCAGAAATATAAAGTAGATAGCTTCATCCTCTCAGGAGCAATTTATTTGTATATTTCTGTAAGATGCACTCATAGAACCAAGACTTTGTCACTTCAGTGTCTGTGATTATGTATAGTCTACTATGAAGAAGAATAGGTGGTGTGAACAATACAACTGTCACCTCAAATATGACAGAAGGTATCCTTTAAAATTCTTTGCAGTGGTTCTACTACATTAAACACAGAGCTCTTACATCCATAGTATGAAGCCATACTTGCTGGATTGGTCACGTGGCATCTCAGGGCAGTCTTTAACAATGGCTTGTTTTCTCAGTTTTAACTCATAAAAATTTTTATTTATAATTGAAAATAAATTAGTGGTTTCAAGATAAATGGATAAAGTGCATTCTGGAACTTGAGATTACTTTTTTCATTTACTACAATTTGATTATGATCTTAGATAGCTGAGCCATCTCAGAGGCAATGAGGTTCATACTGTAACTCAGGAATGCCTTCTCTCCAGCGTGGTGTACCCTACAAAAAAACTCAGAAAAACAATTTTCCTCTACTCTTGTTCAATTTAATAGGAAGGTGAGCTGGGCATGAGGGGTAGCAGGAAGGACAAAATAAAGATCCTGCTTGCTTCATCCTATGTTTTTTGTATTATTAACATCTGAAATGGAAAGGATACCATATCTTTTTTTTTTGCACAAGATTTGCAAAGCAAAATACACTAGACAGCACTAAGCGAAAATCTGCCACTGCAGGAATCAACTGTCCACATACTGTGTAATGTGACCCAAAACTGTAGGCTTATGGCCAAAAATGGGACAGAACATTAGGTGGTGTCTAAGACACACCGTAGACAGGACTTTGAAAATAACATTTGGGGTGGACCAACTTAATCACTAGGGAGACAGCCTCTCTTCACTAGCAGTAAATCCCACCCACAGCATGTGTTCTTCATGACACGACAGCTGAGACTGCAGCACCACCAGCAGCATCAGAGTTGCCTCCAGCCTCAGCCCCTCCTTCATAGCAGTTTGCCCAAGGGAATTGGGGAATGCAGGCAGCCTCTTACCTCACACACAGGCATAAATTCAGGTGTGGCTCTGTCCCATAATCATTTGCTTGTGCAAACCAGGATGACATAGTAGCTTGAGACTCCATTAAGAAGATTTCTGGAATAAGAAGTTCTGCTGGTTGGTGTCCTATATAGGGGCAGAGTTATGAGCTATGTCTTTCCTTTCCTGCTACTCTGCAACTCGGGAAGAAAAGGAAGGAGGTATTAATTACACCCTGGCCCCTTTTCCAGTCATCCTTCCCATAGGCACAAGCAGGGGCTAAGCTTAATTTTGCTGCCATTGGCAAAGTAGAGCAATCCTGCCTCTGTGCTAGTACAAGTTAACAAGCAAGTCCACAACAAGCTATCCCTGCATTAGTACAAACTAATGAGGTTCTACACCACCAGCATCTTGACTTACAAAACTGACAGTTTCTACTTTTCAAAACATAAGGCCATTCAGAGATACACAATACAGACTTAGCATAGTGCATCTTCAAAGTGTGATGCATTCTGATAAATACCAACTAAATATCGCATTACTGGTCTCTATATTTAAACAATAATTAAAACCACAGAATTTGTAGGTTTGACTTCTGACAGTAGCAACTTGTTACAACCTTGGCTTCCAATAAAACCTGTTGAACAACTGTTAGGCCAGTTCAAAAAAGCAATGCTCTATTCTATGACTTGCAGTCTCAGGCTAAATGCTACATGCACCAGCTATGAATACTTCAAACACTTGTGGCTTTGGGACACTGTGCACAAAGCCTTTCGTAGAATTGTAGGGTGGTGTGGGTTGGAAGGGACCTCTGGAGTTCTCCCCTGCTCAGTAGGACCATGTAGACCCCTTTTCTCCAGCTATGTCACCTACCTGCTTCCTGCAGGAAGGGAAAGCAGAAGAGATATATAATCCCAAAGTTTAGGTCTGCTGTATAGAAAGACTATGGACAAGGAAGTCGTCTAATGTCCACAGCTTATTTAATAATTAAATTCTTGGTTTCAAGGCTAGAGGAAGACATCTACATCTTACAGACCATCTACTCTGGGAGCTTTTACAGGCCTCATTTTTTTAAGTGGCAATGGCTCTGTTTGGTTAAATTCACTATGCAGCAGTCAACAGTAAAAAAGCAAAGGACTAAACATTCATATAAACATTGATCTTTTTGGACCACAGTCGAGTAAGAGTATTACAAAACTGACCTGCTTTGTGATACCTATGGAAGCACTAGTGGGTGTATTCATGGGGAAAGGCAGAAGTGCCTCAGCTTTCAGATGCTCAAGAACTGGTAAACATCTGTTATTTGTGAAGGATGGAAGGGGGAGTCTTCAGGTCTGAATCAACTCTGTGACATGATCCTCAAAACTCATATTGATGTCTCCTGAAATGAAACTCACTATAGACTAGTCAAGAAGCATCAGGAGGAACATCATTTGACCCTTTTACACACAGTAAAGACAGTACATGTACAGATACATGTCTATATAGCAACCAATGGCAAACCCCAAAACTCTATGTAAGTACAAACTAAAAATCTGAACAACATACAAAAATGGTTTAGTTCCATCAACCCATCTTGATGCCATCCAGTTTCATCAGCCCTGCATTTTTAGACTTTGTTGATGCTAGGGGCTGTGATATGCTGCAGGGACATGGAACCCTTGATCTCCAGATCATCCACTCTGATACATCTGAGGTCTATAATGCTGAAATGCTTTTTCTGGGAGCCCCAAGTCTGGAATGGGTGTATTATACCTGCTATGCAAAACCAGAATCACATTTAACACCAGAAAAAAACCTCCAGTCAGAGATGAATGTTTAAATACAATTACAAATGCAATTGCATTTTCCTAAATAAAAAAGTAAAGCATTAGAAGCACAGATTGAAGAATTTTGTAATGACATAGACCAGTCTGGCTTGTCTTCAAAAGAAAATTAAACTCACTTAAAAAAGAAAAAGACCAAGTCAAATCAAAACAACCAAACCATACACAAACAAATAAAAAAGAAGAATAATTAACCTTTTTTTTCTGTATGACAGAAACACTGACTAGTGAAGGTAGGACAGGTTTGGCAGAAAGATGGATGATGTGCCTAAAATTATTCTCTTCTACAACTATCTTTTGTATTTAAAAAAAAAGGGACAAATCTGAGTTTAAAAGACAGTTAAGAAAATATCTATGGACAGTTAAGAAAATGTCAGCTTTCAAAGAAAAATCTTTAACACTTAAAAATTGCAGCTTTACACATTGACAAAGATTGTTTATGAGGAAAAGTTCAATGGCTTTGGAGAGGAGTCAGCAAAAATAAAAACTCAAGAAATGTCAGGAAGGATCTGTCTCAACTTCACTGGCCACATGCAGCTCTCACGTTAGCAGGTGATCCAATAAAAATGTGGATAAATACAACCCATTGTTTTTAGACATCAAAGGTCGCTACATTGTGTTAGATAAGATTACTGCAAACTAAGTGTACACCAAACCTATGAACTTTGGGACTTACTATACATGAAAACATCTATACTACTCTGAAGAACTCAACAAAGGTTTCATAAGCCAAAAGGGCTGTTAAGAGTCTGTGATGCATGAATAAGTAAGAGAATTAGATTTGTATTACTTTATTTACGTAACAGTTTATTTATATTTTGAGTTTATTGACGTTAAAATGCAACATTTATATTAATCCACAGAATATATATGTCAATTTTCACGGTTTTGAAATTATTATTTAGTTACTTAGTTCCTATTAAATGTTTGATATCCATAGGTCATATACATGATACAGATTATCACTATCATATATCAGCTGTAACTGATTTTTTAAATGAAGGTGTTAAATTGTTGAAACCTAAAGAACAGCTGTTTAGCATGTTCTTTTGTTGCTTTCCAATCTTTTCAAAGATTCATTTTTCCTTGTTATCTTCTTCAGGGCTTCTTTGTACAGCTAGGCATGAAATTTAGGATCTGGTTTTTTTCCCTTGGACTGTTGGTGAATTTTACATTGAACAGCTACAGGAGAAATTAAAACTTGTTTGTCTCACAGAATTACGACATTGTAGAAGTTAATTATTACTTTGACCCTTTGTACAGATTCTCCATTATGTTGCATTAAATGAAATGTGATCTTTATGATTTTTTTTCAGTTAAAGTACTGATTTCACATGTGAATGAAGTTTGAGTTAAGTAAAAACTATTCCTTTTTTGTGTGTTTTAAAAATTGCTATTAAGAACCTAAAGATATTGCATCTTAAGTAGAAACCACCTTATACATAGAAGACACTTTATATTTCAGAGGAAATTACTTCCTCGGATCTAATAAATAGTTTTATTTTGTACTCCTCTAATTCCAGCTGTGAAATGAAATGAACAATGCCCAAAAGATGCTACAAAACATTGCAGTCTCTTCTGAAGATGTGGGATGTAAATATTTATAAGGCTTTTAATATTTCAAGTCTGCAAACTCTAGAACTGGGAATGTCCGCAGCATTTATTTATTTATTTATTTATTACAGTTACTCTGAATATAGCCACAGAAGTGTGGTAACAGCACACCTCTATAAACACAGAAATGTTCAAAAATTACCACATGCAGACAAGTCTTATCCAGTGCATAAAATGTATTTGTGAAAACCCTTTTGTGATCACTAATTTCATTTAGTTACAGCACTGTGCTTCCAAATGGCTGAAAAAGCAGTTTAGAAAATGAAATATCAAGCACAGAAAAGTTGCTACTGTGATTATATCTATACATCTATGTGAGGAAGCCTTAGAGGCTGTGTTTTCTTGCTGGCTGTTGTATATCCAAGGATCAAAGGTAGTTACAAAGATGAGAGTGGACTGATGCAGTGCTTGTCTGAATTATTTCCACTAGACACTGCCTTTTGCAAAGGATTAAGGGACAGATCCAAAACCAAATTAAGATTCTTATCACAATGCCTAATCTCTGTGTGCCTGTCCCTTCAGAGACCCATCAGAATCCCAAGCTTAGTAGCCTTTTTTACGTGTTCACGAGGAGTTAATTTAGAAGTTGGTGACTGTGTGTCGAGGACTTTTTACATGTTTATAGAACAGTCTCTAGAAAATTTCAGGCTCTGGTGATTTTCTGTCTACTGACTGGATGTGCTGTTCATTCTTCACTGTGTAGGGAAACCAAAGTTTATCTGGTAATTGGGAAGTCCTCACCAAAGTACCTACTAAACTGGCAGCTTATTTGGTTGGCTTGCTACACTCTCCAGTCTTGAACAAGCTTTCAAGGATGATAATCAAGCCAGAAATAATTGCGTGCAGGCAGCCTTATCCTCCTCCAGCTCTCATTTAGGTGTCTTAGTGACAGTGAATCACTTGAAGTTCCTCTCCCTCTGAGAACACCAGGCGAGCAGCTCAGGAGTTATCCCGAGAAAGGCAGAGTGAATGATTTCCTTGAAACACTTGCCTTTGTGCGCTGCCTGTGCACAGCGCCTGGCTCGGGAGCTCAGGTGCGATGCAGATATTTCGAAAGCCCAGATCAATCTGACTGAGGGACACTGAGCCGGGACATTTTCTTTCATTTCAGCGCTCGGGTACCAGCGAAAACAGCACGTACGTAACTCTCCATGGGAAGGCGCCACACTGGTGGGCACAGGTGTGCAGGGAGCTGTTCCATGTGCTCCCAGCGCCGCAGCCCGTGGGGATGTCCGAGCAGCGGCGTGGGCTGCGCTCCCCCAAGTGCACCCTGAGGCGCTGGGACCCCCGGGTCAGGAAGATACGGAACTTTGCTGCCAACTCCTATGTTTTCAAACCCATCTTTTTTTGGTCCCAGCTTTTCTTATTAAAAAA